>CAKAEH010001705.1:0-35929 GCA_916381525.1 Cercopithifilaria johnstoni | reverse complement strand
TACTATAGAAATGCGGGTTAGCTAAGTATTGTAAATATAGCTAAATATTCGTGGCTCTTCCATCTCTGTAATGAAATTACAGCCAAAACTGATTTTGATGATGCCTGTCATCCACTCACTTTAATCCATATATCAACAACAACATGATAAAAGCATTCTCCCAACCTCCCCTACTCTCGAAAAATATCCTTGAAAAAAATTAAAAGCTATCTTATCACGGACAAAAATGAATACGCTATTTGCAGTGCAATTCAAACAGCCTAACTAATCTATACATTCTTTAAAAAGTGACCACGTTATCTCTGGATTACTTGGAATTGAAATTAAAATAAATACGATAATTATTTAATAGCTCAATAAATGTCTAAACACACACCGAACCCTGATGTAATCTTGGGCGATCCTGCGTTCTCACTGATTGTAGTGCATAAATTGGTTGACCTTCTACCGTATGCCCAACAACAGTGTACTGAAAGAACCCAAAACATATATCAAACAATTAATTTATTAAAACTAATATGTCCAGTTCTGAAATTGTTCACCAAAATTTAAGTCTATTCTTATCATCCTTAGTTTATTTCCATGTCCTACAAGTATAAAAATTTTCACAGCTGAGTCATTCCTCCGAGCAAACACATTAGACGTAAAATCTGGTCACAGAACTTGAAAGCCAATTCTAATAAGCAGAATCAGTTCGAAATGATCACGATCACGCAATCAAATGATGTGACTGCAGAAATTTCATGGTTTAAACATTAGGAACAACAATACTTAGGAAATATACGATGATGGGATGAGCTCTAAAGATGCAAAATGTATGTGGAAATCAAAGGAATAAACAAGCACTAAAAATGGAAAAGCTCCTCAAATCTCCATCCAACAAACGGAAGCAGATTTTACTTCAACGGCCGGGTTACAGTGGACGTTCGTACGGGTAGTTTCATCAGAACTATCAACCAAATTCAAATGCCCGATAACGATTAACACAAGGATCAGCTAGATGTTAGTTTTGAAGTGGGATAGTTAACTATCAGCCACTGAATGGAAACGAAAACTATCGACAGATCTATTTGTCCAATTCCGCAAATTTTATTAGCCAGGAAAATTGTCTGTGCGTTACATAAACAATTCCATAACTATACAACAGTTGCTGCTGCAGCAAATCATGCAACAACTACTATGATAACAGTACAGCACCATAATTCTTCATAACACACTTCGGCCAATCGTAAATGAAAATGAGGATGATTGATCAATGATCCATTGAAGTACGTGTTTTTCATCTTTTTAACTTCAGATTTAACAATGATTTGCATAGCAGAATTTTAAATTAGTTAAGACAGTGCAGAAGTTGTGGATTTCTCAAATCTAGTTTTCTCCACAAGATCTCATCCATGTCTAAAGTTGCATGAAGCGAAAAACATGTTTCACTTTTAGCATTCTGAACTATTCTGTGAACTCTGCTTGTCAACAATTTTTACCATTTGAGAAATGTCGATATTCTCACACCAGGCCCGGCTCGAGGCATCAAAGCGTACTTATTTTGCAGGTGAAGTTGTATAATTTGATAAAGAGTCTCTGACTTGTTAAATTAGAAACTTCATTGAATTGGTAACGCAATGATGAAGAAAAAGGCTAACGACATAATCTTTAACATTTTTGCTACACCATTGCGAATGATCGAACTGTGACCAGATAATGAACTAGAACCGAACTTCTTTAGATACGGAATGCTGATAGTACTTTTCTAGATTACATGGGGATTGCAGCAAACATACATTTCATGAGTTCAGATGAACATTAACTATCCGAAAGCAATATATTTTTCCCTCTTATATAATCCAGATTTCATACTCACGCATTTTGTTCCACTTCAAGTACCTGTTTAAAATTTATACAAAATGTGGGTAAATTGCAACTACCGACCCTATTGCTTTCATTTGAAATAACTTTTGGTTCTTGCAATCTTTGCTGAGGTTCACAGAAAACTGTGTCGCCTTGTTCAGTGGCATGATTTCCATATCCTAATCCACCAGAACGCACCGCCGTTGATGCCCCCCTGGATATAAAGTATTCAGGCATTCCGGCAGAATCACCAGATGGGGAATACGAATGCGTCGGCGAATTCGTTATTGAGTATTCGTGATAACTAGGTATCAGTTGGTGTGGGTCATCGAATACCTGAAATGATAAAATTTGGGGAGTCGTCATGCAATGTATGTCTTCTCGCATATGGTATGACTCACATCAATTAACAGAAGGTTTGAAATGTAAAGCTACACTGGTAAAAATCATACTGCGTTCATAATCAAATTCAAATCCTCCATTGTATACTACAAAAAAATTATAATAAGGCAAACACTTTCATACACGTACTGTCATTGATGTAAGTTGTATAAATCAACCAATTCAATGAAGGGAATATCTTCTTATAGTTCTTTAATGAACAAATAGTCGTTGTCATGCACGCTAATGAGTGAAGAAATGAAGAAATCTCAATAAATCAATAACGTTTTCTCAATATGTAGAAAGGATAACAAAACCATAGAATGAATGTGCATAATGACTGCGAGATCTGCCATCTACCCTTCCCGTCGTTAATGACCCAAAAAGCTTACCAGTAATGTACAGTATGAACTTCAATCTCCAAAAATGAAACCGAACTTAACATAGAAATCGTATCATCTCCTTATCAACAAGACTGTCCAGCATTGGTAAAAGGTTCCTACGAAATACCCACTCAAGTCAAAGCCCTTATAAAGTATACGGAAAAACTAAAAAGATGGCTTACTGATAAATAGAAAACCTGTTCAAGAATTCGGGGACATAATAAACGAGCAGGCGGAAAGTTTTGTAATAACCATTTTATTGTCTAAGACATACCGAATGAATGTAATCATGTAAAGTGTAAAACATACTTCTTGATAATCGTATGAGTTTTGGGAGCAATCATCATTCTTTGGAATATGATGACTCATAAAATTGCGCAGAGTCTGCCCTGAAGGCATATCATCTGCAACGCCATGGTTTTGTCCATAATTCTAAAGTTGATAAAATAAAACGGCTTATACTTTTACAGCACCCATGAAATTTATGCATAAAAAGGAGTGCGAAGTTAAAAGACAAAAGAATTTCCAAAATTGGAAAAAAATAAAGTGAACTTATATCTATCCATACTAGTGAAAAACATACCAAATTTCGTTGAGAAATTCCATAAAATGTACTGGATGAGATGCCTCTTCCTGAAGAAAACGATTGTGCATGATGGTCGTGGGCTGAAGATAAAGCAGAACGTGCAGTAGGATGCTGAAAATGAGCCAAAGGCTGATTATACTCTGCATTCTGTTCATCATCATTCTCGTCAGTATCGCTGGGTTCTTCTTCTTGAAGGAACTGAGTGGGTAATGGCACAAATCGACGAATCGGTTCATTTTCTGGCATTTCAGCCCGGTAATAACCTGAAACGAATGACTTTGTCAATTTTATATAATATATAATATATCGACGACATTGCTCGAAATCATGCCAAAGGACAACAATGCATGTATATAGTAATAAGACACATAGGAATGAAGCTATTACTGAAATTTCTTCACTTCGCAATAAAAAATCTACTCTAAATCATCCACGATAGATTATATTCCATGTTTAAATTAGCGATTATGTTAATAATCAGAAATCCCCTTTTTTTGACGAGTGTATTATAAATCTTGCTAGTTACACATGTGTATTTAAAATTAAAACTACTATATTTCGAAAAACGCGTGTAAAAACGACAAATTTATCAGAATGTCTATCTCCCAGATTTTTTTTGTCTTGAAGCACACATCACTGCTTTCCAACCTTCAGAAATAGAGCCAATAAACTAAATTCCGAAGTAATCAATAATCAAAAATTTTATTCACAACACACATATACATGTGCACTTATCTTTTACAAGCGACATGGGAATGCTGCGTAAGAACTCAAAGCGTCGCGTTGAAATGAGAGCGCGACGGAAGGGGAGAATGTCTGCCCCGTCGAAAACGCCGACAAAACATGAAATCAATCAATTGATGGGATGCAATGCCTTCTCCCCCGTCTTCTCATTACAAGCTATCGTTTCAACATTCTCTTCGAGCTCGATACGCTCACTACACTAATCGTACAATTACCGAACTTCGTCCCTTTCTTCCCGAGAACGCTGCATTACTTCAATCGATTATTAACCATTGCTAGTACTGTTAATGCATTCATTTCAATGTTTAAGTGAAAGATACTATAAAACGAATGAAAAATTACTAAGCACATATGAATACACAACACAAATAATATACACACTAAATACACACTTCAAACAATACCAAGCTTACAGACTATACCCGCTCTCCAACACCAGCCTTCCCTTACTCGCTGCCGCTCGCCGTGTGCCACACATACGATCACGCGTCACATCCAAAACTCAATCATTCGCTGGTCTAACTAATCAATGCCATAAAATTCATACACTCTGTTACGCAATTTCTAAAGTCTCTTGCTTCTCATGGATATATGTGGAATAACTTTTGTTTTGTAGCAGTTCAGGAATGTACCTTACATGACAGTTTCAGAGAAGTAGAGATCATTTAGTATGTTCCACTTCCTTTACTATCATCCGCGGAATCTCGACATACTGTTTGTTCTCGATATACCAGTTTAGCAATAATGTTGATCTCTCAACAAGGCGAAAGGCGAATGATTATAAGAGTATTGGAATTCTTTCTTACAACATATTGGACCTGACCTTTTTCTAGTAGAAAGAAGTTGCAAATAAACAGGAATATTTATGTTCCGTAGAAATCGTAGATCTGTGGCATATGAAATAAGTAAATGGGTCAGTAACTATCGGAAATTATGAGTTGATAATAATTGCTACTAGTCATAATTAAGATGGATGGTTCCTTCAGACGACGATTCTAATCTGGATGATCTTCTAAATCTTGAAGTAGGGAACGTTTCTATAACTACAGGGAAACAGAAGTATGGAGATTGAATGTCCGTCAAATTACTGCAATCGATAAATTTCATACACTTAACTGCGAGATTAAATATTTAAAATTTTAACCTTATAGAGCATTACATAGGATAACGCGATAAATTCATGGTTCGGCTTTATATCCGTTCAATACTTCGTCGTTAGTTGCTGTGCTTAATAACAATAGAAGCATAGCACTAAAAGCAGACGATACATGAACAGAATCGCAGGAAAGTTGTACAAAACTTCAATCTCAATTCTTCCAAAAAAATAAATCAAAATAGAAAAATAAATCAGAAGCTGGGTATTCACTCAAACTGCACCTCAAATATGCTCTAGATTTTCGTGAAGTTTCTCGAAATCGTATCTCTCTTTTAAATATCTCAATATGTTTACAAATTCACTTTGTTGAAAATTTTTAAAATCAAGTTATATCCGACAATAACAGATCTCACAATTCTTTCTTCAACTTGATCGCCAATTTGATCAATATCAAACAAAGAATAAAGGTTGACTAATTTTTCCGGTATCGAAAATCACCTTTATTGTGCTTCTCGCCATTTTCAATAAAGCAAATTCACTTTGTTGAAAATACGAATTAATCTGAAATTCCCGACCAAATAATAGCCAAATCTTCCTCTCTTTCTAATAGCCTAAAATTTGAAAATTTATAGAAATTGCAAATTACTTATTAGCTAAATCAAATGAAATCTGATATTATCGCGCGCGTTGAAAATAAAATTTTATAAAAATCAAAAAATTCCGAAATCACACATGATAATGGTTAAAATGATAATGGAAATCACACATGATAATGGTTCACACATGATAATGGTTAAAATTTTTTTCTGCAATACTTTATAACTGCAATAAAAAATCCTTCAAACATTTTTATTTTTAATACATATAACTTTCATATAAATCAAAATAAATATAGATCATTTCGCCTTTTCAGAATATTATTAATCTCCCCTTTAATACATATGAATATAATAAATAATTAATTGTTGAAGGAATATCCAAAAATATTTCACCAAATAGATATCCAAAATATTCAGCAAAAAAACTTTACAATTTAACAAAATATGAAGTAATAAGAAAAAATTGATATAATACGGAAAAATTCCTTCAACAATTGATTGCTTCTTATGTTCTTGCGCATTAAAGAAATTTATCCCAAATTGAATTTAATTGTTCAACGGTAAACAACATAAACCCTTTTTTGGAATCTATAAACAATCATATCTTATTATTAGAATATATACAGTATCAATGGATCAAATCGTCCTAATGGTAACTTCATCAATTTACTTTTATCATATCTCATGTATATATCTCGTTTTATACGTTTTATACATAGTGTGGAAAACACACTTTCACACATCGAATTCTTATAATTAACGCATGACATTCTTTTAAGCATTCTTTTACTTATTTTTCGGTTTTTAGGATCTGATAATATCAAATCAAAACAACAGATTTGATAGTTTTAACTTTTAATAATACCAATAAGATATTACTCTAAATCATCAACTATCATCGCACAATCTATTTACTCTCAAAACATATTAAATAATTAGAAATAAACTCTGTAGTTGCATTTACTATTAGCATAGCTATACATGCATGCATGCATGCGTATCACTTATTTTTCAAAATAAACAATAAAATTTTATGCTTCATTCTTACGAATTAAATATCATAGCATTTCTTGCAATAATATATTTTCTCCAGTTATTGTAAGCTAAACTTAGTTAACAAAAATTTTACAACAAAAATTAATCGGTTTTTGATTTATCTTCAATATTTAATTTTTATTGATTCTTTTGCTTTTTCATTTAAATTTCCTTATCATTCATATCAAAATTCGTATAACATAAATTTTCATACAATTGCCAATTTCAAACGAAACTGACAATTTCATTGCTGAGCTGTCATATCGCCTGAAAATATTTCCTTTAAATGTTATTATCCCTATCTCGTTCGACTTTGATAATTGCCTTTTCTTCCTCTACTACTTACTCATCATCTGCCATAAAACAAAAAAGAATTATCAAATCTTATTATAAGCCACAAAAATATAAAATATATCCTGTAAGCTAATAAAATTTTCAAGTAGAAATAAAAAGGAAATATATGTATAATTCCTTTTTCTTAAGAATGCTTGTATTAAAATTCTATTTCCTGAATGCCAGATGAGTCGCCTAAATCTCCTTTTTTAACTTCATATATTTTACATATATCAACATTTATATATATACATAAGCATATCTATATATATATTTAAACATTGATGCATGAGCATACTTCCGGCCATTGTAAGCTATGCTTTCAGGTTTTTTTGATTATTCAGCCGATTCTTTTATTGCAACCGAATGAAATGGCATATGTGCTTTTCATCTAAGATATTATTCAACTTCTCATCTTAATTTCGAAATTTATTATACGGTTAAGTATTCTATGGCGATTATTGATTATTCCTTCAATACTGTTTTAATGATTGCTGAAATAATTTCATAAAAAAAACTACATTTCAATAATTCTCATTTTGCTGTGACAACCGTTGCTAACAACCGCTGCACGAAATGATTTGCTAATTTTATTCCCTATCAATTAAGCTAATAGCTTTAATAATTTCTTGTGTTTATTTAAATCTGTAACGGACGTATGATAAACGTTGCACTTAGCAGCTACTGCCATTTGCAAAAATTTCAATAAAATAATAATCTGTACTTTTCATTGAACCTATCTTCAAATAAAATTCAAAATTGATATGCTTTAACTGACTGCAGTTTTAAAATATTCTTATGAAATGAAAATGAAGTCAATGAGTAGTCAGTTCGATAAAAGGAGAGAAAATGAACCACTTGGGAAATAGGCACACTTAATATCTATTCAAGCTAAAAATGTTAACTGCCAATTACAGTGGCTGTCAAAAAAATGTATTGCGTATGTATGTGTATGTGTATTTGCGGAATGTTATACTTCAATTTTCCATTGGCAACAAATTTCATGGGCCAGTAGAGACCGGATGAGTGAAAGAATACCATACCTATCTCTCCATGCTCTAGTTTCCATTTTCAACTATTATCTAATTTCAAATGGATAATTCCCAACTGAATTAACCATAATTTGTTTTAAACGCTTAATCTTATCAACCTTCTTAACCTGCCATTATTTATCATTAATGGTTATAATGATATGAAGGTAAATTGATGCAATCAATTTTCACCAATAGGTAAGTAAGATTCATGTCAAATCGTATTGGAACAAACACTCAATCGCTAATACGAAAAAAATCTCAAGATATAAATAGCAACTTAGAACTTTCCTTTTTTTGTTTTGCAAATTTTATTAGTTCTTACAATTCAAATATCTATAACATATTAATCTTTCTGCGGTGGTCAACAACTCTATTTATCAAAGCCGTAAATTTTAAGTTTTAAATACAGTTTGTCGTGGAATCCACGAACCCATGAAATACGGCATTTTTTCGCTTTTTCCTACGTTATTTTATAAGCAAGGTAAATCTATGCTGGAGGAAACTGAAAGTCATAAATTTCTTACTGATGAATATTTTTTTGGAATATTTATTTAATATATACATGTATAATTCCTATTTTCTCAATTGTTTATCAATCATTAATTCTTATGCTAAAGTAAAATAACAAACGGAAAATTTATTGCTAAGGTTTTTGAAAAACAAATTTTCAATTATTTAATGCTAAAAAGTTGATTTTGTTCGGAAAATCTCAGAGGAAAATGAAAACAGGTTGATCGAAAACAGACTAGCCTATCAATACTCTTTCCGAAATTAAAAAATTTAAAAAATTTTCACGGAAAAAAAATCGTAAGCTATTAATGGTAAAAGATTGGGGAAACGGAAATAAGGACCAGAAACGACTGGAATCGTTGATTATTTGCCATAGATGATAGAATTTTACAATTACTTCGAACAAATAGCCAAGCAATGATCATATTAAATTCTTTCTATCAATTCCTTTTTTTTCCGACATTTTTCATCAAATAGAAATTCAATAGATGAAGAAAAATATTTTTCAGCATGTTAACTATATGATAAAGTATAGCCGATCGTTTGTTGACTTTATAAAAATTAACAATATAGAAATGCAGAAAAAATTGATTCATGAATGTAGGAAGGAAGAGTAAAACAAATTCTTATCAAAAGATCAAAAGACTTACTTAGCTTCTTTATTCCAATGAGATATTGAAAGTAATATGTGCAGCGCATATGCATAAACGATCTATTTCCAATAACTAGTTAATATAATTCGAAAACTGCAAATAATAATTCATTCTCATTCGTTCTAATGTCAAATTACCGGATTCTTGCAATTCACTTTTTCGAATACTTTGACTAAAATTTAACTGGTAATAAAGTGAAAATCGTTCAGAATTATTGCTAACAATTTGGTACAATTGTATTTATTGAAATTATTGAAATCTGTAAATACGACACTATTAATCAAGAGAAGTATTTCATTGGCAATTGTGATGATAATACCTTATCTTGCCCGTATTGTATTACTTTTACCTGAATTATCACCTACCCAGACGGATCATCTGGCAGATATCATTGAAGAGCAGAAATCGAATGGTAAGTGTTTTTTTATTTGTTCAATCAAATTACATTTAATTTATTTTTATAGTTTACAGAATTTTTCCTTGGCTCCATTTATCGAATTTCAAAATTTAGTTTGCACTAGCAGCATTGTAATGCTTTTCTCTGAGAAAATCATTAATTGAACTTTTTGATAAGCATAATAATTAACAGTAATCAATAACAGCAACTATTCTAAGATTAGAGATGGATTTTGATAAGTTAAAGCTTACATAATATCAAAGTTAAATGAATGAATTACAGGATGATCTTTTTTCTGTATAAATTCTTTATAAGTCTAAAAATAAACAGATTATATTATAGGTCTAAGGATGCAGAAAATACAACTTAATCATTTTTATGAATATCAATCGTTTTAAGTATTGTACTTAAGTAACGTGAAATTTATCTTAGGCAAAGAAAGCGAACGAAATCATATTCTTGATAATCGTAAACCATGCATTCAAGTTAGTGCCGAGTTACGGAAAAAATTGATACAGGTAATGATTTTTATATTCATTTCATTCTCTCTCTCTCTCTCTCTCATTTATTGAAAAATGAACAACAACAAATTTAATTAACTATAATCGACAAATAATTTAACAGTCAACTAAATTGCCCGTATAATTACGATATCCTATCATTCAATTCATTTATAAATTTTATATCTAATAAGCAAAAGAGCGCAAATATCCGTTCTTTTTCTTTCCTATGTTACTACTATCCTATTCTTTAACATTTCTATCACTTCAAATCGAATAATATAAATCCCTTTTATCTATCTGAAAACAATTCCATTCATTCATCTCTTTTAAAATTTATTGCAAAATATCGCAAATAAGCATAAACTTTATTTTTCGGATTTATACTAATATCTGAATAACACTTATTTTTCATCCTCACACTTTTTTGAAAGACCTTCCTTTCAAATAATTACTTTACGAAGTTTGCAATTTTTAGAACAGACGCCATGTACTTATGAACTTAAGACTTAAGAACTATTTATTTAAATAAGAATAAACGGTGACTTAAATAAGCAATTTTGTAATTTGAGAAATCTGATAACTACTTTGGATCGATCAAAAAATTGAAGGCTTTTATGCCAGGAATGTATATTACTTACTTACCTGACTATTGTTCAAATATTTTGAACCAAATTGATGACAGAGAAAGATCAAGAAAAACGTATCAGAAATTATAATTTATTATCAAAACATTATAAGTATATAAATAGTGCAAATTAAGAAAAGATGGTATGAAGGAAAGGAATTGATAGACATGAAACTTTTTTTAGTGAAGGGAACAAAATAGTATTAAAGATTTTTAACAATTATAAAGCGGGATAATAAGTCGAAAATAAATATATATAATGCAAAATATTCATCCTGTTGTTAGTGAAGAAAATGTTATGAAAAGTTGTAATGTAAAAAATGGAATATTTCATAGTATCGTATACTTCCTTTTGATTTCAGTTAATTTTTACTTTCGAGTAATAATTCAATTGCTGATAGTGAAAAGATATGTACAGAGAATTTTACTAACATTTAATAGCTTTATTATCAAATCAATTATTTGATATTTTTTCATACCTGAGAATTTTTATGCGATAGGTAGCAATATTATTATTATCATTTGAATGAAGAGAGTAGTATGATTATCATTTGAATAAAGAGCAAAGAAAGTATAAAATAGTTTATACAATAACATAAAATCTCAAAAAACTCCAATTGATAATAGGTTAATTAATTGTTGAATAAGTAAAATAAAAGTATAGATGGATTAAAAATGAATGAATTCTTAGTTTAAATATATAATTTTATGATTATTACATGAAACTATTAATCATCGTTTTGCTGTTATTTGTGTTGTATCAAATCATTGTATTTTTTAACTATACTTCACTGAACACTCTCGTACTTTTATTCACATATCAAAATTATCATTCCTTTTATGCATCATACAATCATATTCGGGTGAATATTGAATTTAGTAATCGTTATGATACATTCTAAATTCTTTCCATTCCTATATAACAAGCTAACATTTTCTTTTATTTCTCCATCTTTTAGCAAATTATTTTTTTTCATTTAAGAATTTAAGAAAATGTAATAGGGGATGAAATATTAGTAATCCAATTGAATTTTGCACATGAGGAATAGGTTGTGTGGTTAAATAAGGCGACGCATGGGAAGATATGATACTGGAAATTAGTGCGTGATTAATGTTATTAATATGCGATTAAAGGTTTCGTCCTTTGCAAATGAAAAGCAAAAAAAATCCCAGAGTACTCAAATAGTATGGTTACTAAATATTATCCATGAAATCAACTCGAGAATGTTTTGAGGGATAAATTCAAAAGTATACGGAAAGTAGTCAATTATATTAATTAGAGAGGTTTTAGTATCATATATCATCTTCACTTTTTCTTCCGTATCAATAACAGAAATTCGTTTTATATTGAGATTTTAAATTCGAAATTAACACAATAGGATCTATTCGATGAGCGAACGTACGATAAGAATATATTACCATCGGATAATTCAGTTGAAGTAATAGTGGAATTGACAGTACAAAGCATAACAGAAATCAGCGAAATATCGAGCAGTTTCAAAGCCGATATATGGTTCAGCCAAATATGGCACGACCAACGACTCGATTTTAGGGTAATTTCTGGGAATTTTATCTTTTAGGATTTATTTATCTACTTTATATATATACATATGTGAGGTAGATAAATTTTAAAATTGTCCTTTTCATGTAATACATAAAATATTCTCGCTATCGATATATAACTATGTTCCAAATGTATATTTTTGAGAGGAATCATAATTGTCTTACTATCCGAAAAGGGGAGAACTATGGTACCTATAAACACTATCATTTTCAGCATTTGAATTACTGTTTGCGGAATTTATCATTGGCCGCTCATAAGTTACCCAATCTGTGGACTCCAAATGTTTGCCTTGTCAACACTAAAAAAGTAACAATACATACATCACCATCACAAAATATTCTTCTGTTAGTATTTCCTAATGGAACAGTATGGCTCAATTACAGGTATAGTTACTTTTAAAACAAACAATGTATTCACAACACAATATTTTGAAGTTTTCTCTGATGGTAATTTTTTCATGCAGTTCTTCGAATTAGTATAGCATCAAATTTGCATTAGAAACAAGAATAAGAATAAATCAAAAATGAGAAACTGATGTGATGAAATGTAAGGTATTAACAATTAACGCTCCTCGTTGATAAAATTTCTGTCTAAAGCCAAATGATGGAAGATTTCATACTAATGTTTTATAACAAGCGATTCAGAGAATATCTAATAAATGATCAAGCCGTTTTAATTTTACTAAAGGATGATAAATTTTAGGATCAGTTTGCAAGGACCATGCCAACTTGATTTAACTAATTTCCCCATGGATATACAACAATGTAAACTCATCTTCGAGGTAATATTATTAATAAGAAATATTCATTTGTTTCATTGAAAGCCTGACCGTTTATGGCTTAAATATCTGCCTTAATTATGGCCATTCTAAGGCTTCATTCCGCATATGATGTTCAGTAATATGCTTGAATACAATGTCCAAACAATTCTGGTAATTTAGATAGGGATTTGTGAATGCATAAATGTCCCGTTTATTATGCAATTACAAGCATGAAAATGCAAAATTAATGAATTGTAAAATTTTCTGGTTTGGTAAAATTGTTACTAATTTCGTCATTTTAAAACATACAAATAAATTAAATAAATATAACCGGTTTCAATAAGAAAAAAAAATCAATAATCAAAAATACTTTGTTGCAGAGTTATTCATATAATAAAGCAGAAGTGAGAATAGTTTGGCGTGATTGGGAACCCATATCGATTGATAATCCAAGTACTGAAAATCTGCCCGACTTTACACTCATACATTCTGAAAACAAAAATACAACACTTCTTTATACAGCCGGTCAATGGGACCAACTGGAAGCTATTTTCACTTTTCGTCGTCTCTATGGATACTATGTTTTACAGGTAATCAATATTTCAGATAACAATAGAAGCAACATATCACTTTACATCATTCATTATCATCGTGCATGCATATATATATATAGGCTAGAAAATTGTCTTCATAAATAAATAAGGATGTGACAGCCAAGTGTTTCCAGTCTAATGTTTTAACTTCTTTTCTCAAAATTATATTAAAGATACACTATTTTAGCGTCTTTTTTCCAGGCTTACATGCCTACATATTTATCAGTATTCATATCATGGATAGCATTTTGGATTGATACAAAAGCTTTGCCAGCACGCATAACGCTCGGTGTTAGCTCATTGATGGCATTAACTTTTCAGTTTGGTAACATTATCAAAAATTTACCACGTGTATCATACGTGAAGGTTAGAAGATATGAATAGATTTTTGCATTAAATCAATTTTCTCGATACACTTTCAATGTAATTTATCCTTAGTAATAACTTTAAAATATACCTTAAAAGTGTAAAATCCATTACCGACTCTTATATTGTTTACCTTTTAATTAGATTAAAAAACAAATAAATAAGCTGACCTGATTTGTTGATAACTGGAAGTATAAACCTATGCCATGTCATAACAAAACAAAAAAATGCTTAAATAAAAAAAATAGTTGATACAGATTCAATATTCAGGCACTGGATGTATGGATGTTTGGCTGTGTTGGCTTTATCTTCTTGTCCCTTGTCGAGGTAAACTACCCAATATAATAATAATATTACGTATAACGCATTTTTACTCTCATTCTAATTTATACGAAAAGAGAATTCGGCTAATCAAATCTTGAATTCAAATGGCTAACCAAAATATAACTACACGGCAATATCAAATAATTTGTTGGATTTACATTAACACCCGGATCGAATTCTCAATCTTCTTCCGCAATAAATGCGCTTCATAGCAGCGTAATAAGTACGATAAGATGAAAATCTCACGATAATCAAACTTGATCATCATTAAACGTAAGACAAATTAATTGAATTATTTATTATTTTTTTTTTTGCAGCTGGCAATTGTTGGATATGTGGATAAGTTAGACTTGAGAAAAAGACGTGTACGAGTTCGAGAATTCAACTTTCGAAATCACACCGAACCATGGAACATGAAACCGACAAAAAATGATTCAAGTAAAAATACCTTAAATATGAGCAAATTTATTATTAATAATACACAAATTTTTACAAATCGAATAATATTAATAGCTCTGAAGTATATTTTAGATGATCCAGAAATCTTTGCAAAAAAATAGGTCATTTCTCTACTTAATTCAGATAATCGAAATATTCATGATAATAATAGCAGTTTGGGAACACACTGGTCACCCGATTATCCAACCAGACAGATGCAACGGGAGAGCTTCTTTCGCCGTATTCCAAGCGCTGAAGAGCCGAGAAAAACAGACGGAGAAAAAATTGACGAGGTAATGGATCAGTCAGTTATTTAAAATACTTATGGATTTGCAATTTTTATTTCCCAAAATTTCTATCAAGACTAAAGTTCCATTTTAATTATGTGTAAGCAATGAAAGCCTAACCAAACCAATCAAATGAATCGAATGATCTGCTTGCTAATGAAGGCCAAATTTCAAGAACGTTCACATACAGTAATGCATGAAGATTACAGAAGGGAATTAAGCAGATTTAAGAATAAAAGTTGAAATTTTAAGATCACGGAAAAGAGCAAAGATTTAAAATTAAAAATTAAGAAAAATTGTTCATTATAATTGCCTACCAGAGATTATTTTCAGATTTCCGGCAAAACTTTTCCGATGCTATTTATTGCTTTCAATATGTTTTATTGGTTTTACTATATTGGCATATATAGAAGATCCATAAAATAAACTTCATAATTTCACACAGTAATTCATTTCTTGGAGTAAAAGCTGTTATATGTAAGGCTGAAAGAAAAAAGCTGAAATAAAAAAGCTGAAATAAAATAATGAAACTTTATTAGGCGAAGGCTGGTGAATCTTAAATTTAAAACCTCAATATTTTAAAACCTCTCCTATATTCTATGTGAAACTTTATTTAAACAAAAAAAAGGAAAATAGATAAAACTCGACTAAAATAATTACATTTTATGACGGAGAATGGAAAAAGGCAATCAAAAAAGGCTGAATTTTGCAGGATGGGACAAAGTAAGACCTTAAATTCCACATTATTTAGCTCATAAGATTGAAAACAGAAAACAGAAAGTTTGAAAAAGTTCCTGTTCACAACAAAGAATTAACCTGACAACAATGTAACTTTCATTGGTAGTACAAAGATTGAATTCCACACCTAATTACTCACATGAAGAAAATTGCTCAGCAAAAACATCACCAACCCACCTCCACCAGCGCCAACTGCACCAATACATACAGTCAATTTAATGAAACGTGCTAAAATGAAGCGGATAGAATGAAGCGCGGTCCATCATTGTACCACGATATGAAACGCCGTTTTCCCAAAGCAATCAAAAATGAATGGTCGCTGTCCATGGATGATCTCCAGTGACAGAGGATCTTTTCCAGATATCAGTGTCAAGATAGCGTTGATATTAATTTAATAAAGGATGAACTTCTTGAATAAGTGTGTCTTTACGAAAAATAGGTTAAGTCGAAATAGTTTATCGGATTTATCAAACAATTTATCATTACTTTTCCTTTGGAAGACGATCTTCAACAAACACATACATAATGAATGAATTAATGCAAAAAAATGAAAACAATGAATGATTTGTTTATTTTAAAAGGGTCGATTGTATTTTCATTAAATTCCAACTGCTAATCTTAATTGAAATATTATTACTTAACAAACAGCTTGAATCTTTCACTATTTACAAATAATGATAATAGGCCTTAATTTATCATTACAGTAAAACATCGTGATAGATAATATGAAAGAGAATAGATGCCTGTCATCCAATCTTACTTATTCACTAATCATTAATTAATAAAAAATAATTATTCGCTGCAAAAGTTAAAAGGAATAAATTTTGCAAGTAATTTGTTAAAGATTAACATTAATGAAATTAAAAATAATCGATATATTTTTGCGTATCCTTTATTCTCCCATACATTTTCTAACATTTAAAAGTTATCAGAAATTTGACAGATAGTCAAAAAAATTTTTTCGTTGTAATTTAAATTCATAAAAGTATTAAATCTGATATGTTAAACTATTCGATTTCAATTCATATTGTTATTGTTGATCAAAAATAAACAAACTGTCAAACTTCGAAAGCAAACAAACAAATTAATTTATTTTACTGCATAATTAAGAAATGTTGAGAAAGGTGTAGGTTTTGCAAACAGCTTCTTTTAGAATTTATTTTATGATAAATAATTAAATCAATTCCCACTGATAGTGAAACTTCATCATTAACTTCAATAAAAAAGATAAATTTACTTATCAAAAAAAAGATCATTTAAAATTTACTTATAAATTAATTCATTAAAAAAATTGTTTTATCCACTGATAATGAAACTTTATCATTTCTTTATGATGCTGACAGTTTTTGACTTTTACTATTATTATTATTTTGGGTCGATAAAATTTTACTTTACTGATATGATATGTAATCAATTTTTCACTATCTCAAGTTTTTTAATCATTTTTAAGCATAAATATAATTTTTAAAGAAATAATTTTAAAAAATGATCTCCAACAATTTGGAAAAGCTGGAAATTATCAGTGATAAATAAGAGATTGATCTTTTTTAAGGTTTATTTTTTAAATTAATAATAGTAGTAAAAGTTGAAAATTGTCAACACTATTCTGTCACCATCTTATTCCATCAACTTGCTAAGTTTTATGCTTAACTCGGTATCTTCAATGAGAATATTTTTACATTAATTAATCATTTGAAACAATTGTATTGTATCTGAAATATTTCTTCTACAATTGATAATTTTATAAATATTTTCAAATGATTGATAATAACTTCTCTCTTTCTTAAATATATCACTGTTGTAAGATTCAGTGAAATTTTTTCATTAATTTATAATTTACCTGATTTGGTGGACAGTCTTTTTTTTAATTTATCATAACGGAAAAATAGTATAAACAAAAATTCATTTTATTGCTATAAGTTGAACTGTATCGTAT
The DNA here is from genome assembly GCA_916381525.1 of Cercopithifilaria johnstoni. Lineage (NCBI taxonomy): Eukaryota > Metazoa > Nematoda > Chromadorea > Rhabditida > Onchocercidae > Cercopithifilaria > Cercopithifilaria johnstoni. The sequence continues at coordinate 18,199 of CAKAEH010001705.1, read as the reverse complement.
TGATCGAACCTATTTGTTGCGCAATTTTATCGCTATTGGATCAATTTGATCGATATTGGATCAATTTGATCGCTATCGGATCAATTTGATCGATATTGGATCAATTTGATCGCTATCGGATCAATTTCATCGATATTTATAGCCATCTTTCAAAATTATGTAAAAATTTGTACAATAGGAAGAGAATATTTTGGCAGAATTCTGACCATTTTCGTCGATCAAATAAGAAACGATCAGAGCGACTACGAAAAAAAGACGCGCAAATTTTTGAGCGCAAATTGCCTCCTCTCTTTTCTTCCATTCTTACATTGTATGATTAGTGTTTATGCTAAATTTTTGGTTTAGGTAAAATTAAAAATTGTGAAACTATTGAGTTAGATAAATAGTTTCACAATAAATGATATCATAATTTTGATAACAAAAGAGGGAGGAAGAATTTGGTATCCATTTATCAGAAGTGATGGAACTTTTTAAAATATTTTGTTAAATTTTACAACGATTGGTAACATTTGATAGAATTTCAAAATTGAAATAATTCAGAGGAACATATATATGTGATATTTATATATTTGATAAATTTATTTATGTATTTGTATGTATTGTATATATTTATGTATTTGTATTTATGTATTTGATAAACTTAAAACTTTTTGTTTTTGTTTTTACGTTTTCATTAAACTTGTCAATTCCTGAAATCATTTTTTTAAACGAAAGATAAAATTGTGTTAACTTGTTTTCAGAAAATAAATTCATAATACAATGGGTCGCAAGAAATCTAAAGCTGCAAAGGCAAAAGATAGGAAAATCTCACGAAAACCATTAGCCAGCAATGAACCATCCGGTTCAAAGCCACCCGGTCCAAAATCATCCGGTTATAAGATAGTTGGTTCATTTATTAGGCCGTCTGAGAAAAGTCCAGAAGAAAAGAAGCGAGAAGTTACTGAAAAATTTTCTGAAGTGTTAATGTCAACTCTGGAAATGTTCAATTATAATCAGAAAAATAATATACCAGCCGAAATTCTAATGTTGATTTATGCTGTAAGATATATTTGTTTTATATGAAAATATCAATTAAATTAATGAGATAATGATAAATTAATTGTCGCAATTAATTTGTTTATCTTATCATGACTTACTATGATACTGTAATTTTTTAAAGTCTTAAAATCAATTTATTATCAAAAATGCACCACCAGAATTGTTTAGTAGTTTTGTTTGCTATTTTTACCTAAGATTCTTCGACATATTTCTTTTTCCTATATCCTTCTAAATTCTCTCTCACTTAGATTCTCATTAAAGACATTTTAGATTCAAAAAGAAAATCTCATATTTAAATTCTTTTTAATTTTCTGATCATTTTGTTATATCCATTTCTCAACAGTTAGTTAGATATGTATGTGTATGATATATTCTTCAAAAGTGAATATGTGAAATTTAAATTCAATATTAATTCACTAAACTTCGAATTCATATCCTAATTTTCTAATATCATTTCAATGCTGTAAAATAAGGTAATTTCATCGTAAATTTAAGATTCAAATTCAGTATTGTTTCTTTGTGAAGAAAAAATGATTAACTTCAAAACCATGAATATATTTTTATTAACATTATTCGTTATTCTCTCATAGAGTATAATTAATTTTATTGTGATCGAAATTTATGATTATCATTCCACCTCTTCTATCTATTACCACCTCACAAGTCACCTAAAAATTCTATGACTAAAATAATTTTATATAATTTTACATAAAAAATGAAGATGCTATTTCAGAAGAGCAGATGGATGAAACAACCAAAAGTACTAGCACCAAGTTGGGTTAAACAATTTAATAAATTTGGTAGAATTGATGGACCAGGATTCAATCATATGCGACGAGATTTTCGTATCCTTTATAAACATACTTCGGCTTGCAAGAGAGGATTTGAAAAATTTATTAAAAAATTCCCATGTGAATCCGATCCAAAGTCCCGAAGCTTTCCGGTAATTTCAAAGAAGAGATTCTTTGCCAGAAAGGGCGGATCTATTTCAAAAAAGAATGTAAAAACTGAATCCGTTTTAAAACAAAATATTCAACTTGGACAATCTACTTCAAAACAAAATGTTGAAAATGAAGAAGATGAAGATGAAGATGATTTTGATGATGATGATTCAAGTGAGGAGGAATATGATAGTTTTGATTTGCCATCATCTTTGTTAACTGAATTACAACGGGATTGTATTAAGAAATCAGGTATATTTACTTTTGATCAATCCAAAAAAAAAATGATTAATATTTGCTAATGCTACTATTAATTGATCAATTATGATAGATTAATTAAATTACTATCAAATAATTAAGCATACTTAAGTATACAGTAAAAGTCATTAGTAATCAAATCATCGGTATCGTTGATTAAATTATCACCGTTAGACTAAATTATCACTTGCTTAGCTGTAATTATCATCATTTGTAATTATCAGTTGGATTAGTTAAATTTTTTTGAAATCACTTTTTTCCTATGTGTATCTGTTATTATCCATATTCATTAATGATTTATTTATGCTATCAAATTTATTCAACGGAATATATAATTGATAAGAAAAAGGGAAGAAGTAAATTTGTGAATATTTTGATAATTAACAAATTTGAATTTTTGATTTCGAATAAATAAGATAGGAAGCAAGCGAGGATAAATATCAGAATTAGCGAATTCGTTTATGATAAATTATTTTTTTGAAGCTTATCAGTATATTTCGGAAAATACAGACGGGCCTTTTTACTATTCACTCTGTTCCAATTCATCTTATTCAACTTTTTATTGAACTGATGAAATTTTGCAGCAACTAAAATTTTGAAATATTTTCAGTTGCAGCTAATATAGCTTTGGAAATAGTTTGTTCACCAGAAACTCAAATAACACTCAAACGATTGCTTATTTTTGAAAAGCATCAGGTTGAATATTTTCACCTTCCCATGTAAAATGATGATAAAAGAAAGATAAAGGTCATGAAAAGTTTATTTACTACATTTTCTATCATTTACTTAGCAAATATTAATTTCTCATTCTCAAATTAATCATTTCATTCAAACAATTCATGCATTATTTCATAGTTAAATTTTTTGATGAAAATTAAAATTATTATTTTAGTTGGTAACTGAATGGGAAATAGCTAAGAAAATATATTGTTTACAAAATATAAGCTGGGAAATAATGCCAGGAATGATAAATCTTTGTGATGAAATAGCTAAAGAAATGATTGAGATTGATCGGGCACTTGAAGCAATACATTGTTTGGGGCGATATGAAATGGCAGCAAAATTACTATCAATACTAAGGGTTAGATATATCATCACAAAATTTGCATAAATAATTTTAAGATGATTTTTTTTATTAGAAATTTGTTTACAATGTTTATCAACACATTAATAGAGGTTGTTATTGGATGTTTTTCAATTATATGCAAATGATTAATATAAATATTAGTAAACAAATTGATAATACAAATATTATAAACAATTTGATTGCTATAATTTTGCAACATTTTAAAATGATCTTTTTAATTACAAATTTGTAATTAATATTTTCCACAACAAAGTTTATAGATTTAAAATTTTAAATCTGAAATGCAAATATACCTTTTGTTCTATTAATATTTGAATTAGAAATATAAATATTTAAATTTTTCCTACATTTATCATTTATCATTTATCACTTATCATTAATCATTTATCATTTTATTCATCATTTATCTTTTTAATTTTGGAAATTTAACTTTTTAATTTTTCATCATTCTTTCTATTTCTATAATTTCTTTTCCTTTTTTTAATTATCCTATTTGTTTTATCGATATGAAATGTTGGATTACCTGTTAATACATCGAAACTTTTCGTTTAAATTCAACTAGAAAATAGGAATTTTAGAAATCCATCAAGGCTCGATTACGAAAGAAAAGTGCCAAAAAAGAAGAAACAGAAGTGCATTCAGAAGAGAATGAGACAGAAGAAAGTGAAGAATCGGCAGATAGTGAAACGGAAGAAAGTGATGAATCTGAAGATGATGAAGCAGAAGAAAGTGATGAATCTGGAGATGATGAAGCGGAAGAAAGTGATGAATCTGATGATGATGATGAGGCGGAAAAAAGTGAAGAATTTGAAGTAACACTTGATAATGATTCATCAGAAGATATTGAAGAATTGAAAAGTGTTATTGATGAAAAGGAGCAAAAAGAAATGATTAAAGTAAAGAAACATATGACGACGACTTTTCTTGATTTGTTAAGAGCAACAAAATTCTTTGCTGAAATACGTAATGTTGATGAAAAAGAGATTGATCGTATGGGTCAGTTAAATTATAAATTTTATGAAATGTTATCTTCGATGACTCAAACTTATTAACAACACTTCATATTTACTTATTTACTTGTACTTGTTGATGAAATTTCCATACTATAAATTATTTTTCAATTAGTCTAAAATTTCATTTTCAAGAATGTGAAGGAATTCTTTCTTTGTTGCTATTTTAATTAATAACCATTCATATTACAATTAATTTTAGGTATTCAAATTTCATTAAATTAAACACTCCATTATCGTCAATTTTTAAATTATCATTCTTTGATTAATTTTTGCTTCATATCCATAATTTAATTTATATTTTTAGTTTCATCAAAATTTTATTACGATTACCATTACATGTCTGTTTCAGTATTTTATTATTGTTTATTTACATGATGATAATGATAATGATATGTTGACATGAAACCAATTCATTTTAATCATTGTGCTGATTATGATTTTAATAAATACATTGATTATGATTTTGATGAAAGTATTGATTATGATTTTGATAAAAGTATTGATTGTGATTGTTAGTTGAATTTTCATTTATAATAATTCTCCTTTCTTTTTGTTGCATTAAATTCATAGAAGATAAGTTTATTCTTTATGTTATAAGACTATAATCAGAAGATATCACGAATAGGAATGATTATAACGCTTGATTTGAATGCGGTAAGTAACATTGAAATATACTCCTTTCGGGCTGGCGGCTGCTCGGTAAGTCATATTTATAGTTAACAGACAGCAAAATTGATGGTTAAAAAAATTACTTGAGCATATAATGGATAAAACCGGTGACCGATGGTTAAACGGAATGTAATGTAAATTGTTCACAGTATCCTCCAGAATAACGAATTAAGATTAAAAAAGGATATCATGATTTTCATATCATAGATTTCACGAATTTTAATACTGTAAAATTATTTCGAATTACCAAGACACAAGAAATGAATGGTTCATTTATTTCCATTGATTGTATCATGATACGATTATTGCAATATAGTAAAGTAAGAGGTATAAACATAAATAATTTTGATTTGTACTATCTCAATGATACATATCTTTTGAAATTTCATCTGATAGTCATCATATATTCTGAAATAAGAGTTCCATTGATGTGCGGAATTTTCGCCCTGAAGTACAGTGAATCAACTGATCAGAATAAAAAGTTCAATTATTATAATGTAAAGAAGTTGATTTAAATTTGCTTATAAAAGTAATGATTGAACAAAATTATTAGCTATGACGATACATGAATAATTCCATAGTAATTATTGTTCATTAAATGTCAACAAAGTTTCTGGCGCATTGTAAACGATGAGCAAGAATTTGGCGAGTTACAGAAGAAATTTCATTCATCCGAATTATGCCGCACTTTGAAGTTGATCCTGCTTTGCTGGTAAAGATTCTTAAAGAAAATATCGATGAGAAAGAATTTGGCGAATTATATCACAAATTGAATCAGATGAGAAATAATATCTTTGCATTGGTAATGCCAGACATGATACTGTTATACTAAGTGTGATAACCAGGTATGATACCCGGCTAGGTGCATTATCAATATGTTACCAGATGTGATATCAGCTTTGTAAATAGTATTATTAGTGACAACAATGATTATGATATTGTTGAATGCATGTTTTTTAAGAACAATAATTTCACGAATATTTACTGCTAAAATATTGGGTTACAATAAGTGAAACAATTTTGCAAGATTTATTTTTGATGCGCGAAAATTTCTACTACACTTTTCTAAATGTTGCATTATTTTGCTGAAGAAATTCATTTATAAATAGTTCGTTTATTTTTATAATAAAATTTGTTAAATTCAAAAATAACATTTGTATATTGAAAATTGAAAAAGTTTCATCTAAGAATTGCAACATAAAAATTCATTTCAATTTGAAAATATCATATAGCTATGAAATTGTTATAAATTGCTTTACAAAGATAGCAAGTAAGTAATTAAGTAAGTAAAGTTTGCGTTATTTACAGCAGGTAAGTAATTAAGTAAGTAAAGTTTGCATTATTTATAGATATCGTCTTAGAGTGGAGAGAAAGTGAGAAAAAGGCGCCTTATTTAAAAAAAAAACTCTCTGAAGAATTGAGCCTTTGAATACAGAAGGGATTCTGAATATTTGATGAACTTAATTATTCGAATTGTCGTAAATGTCGCAACAAATAAAAGAATATAAAAAAATTCATAGTATTTTTTATTAGCTATAATATTATTAAAATTTATTTATTTCACAATAATTTAAAGATTCCAAATTGCTCGTTCTTTTTTCTTCCGAATTATTTTTTAGCGTAGATTCTGGAAAATTCTTCAGAATCATCATATAAAGATTCAATTCTATTTACTAGCGGGTTATCGGTGGCAAAATAGAAAAAAAGTATTCCCGCCATATTTAAACTTTCTATCTAATCATAAATTCTAATTTCCTATTTATCTATTTATGTGTCAATAAAAATCGGTACCAAAGATTTCTTTTGACCTTTCTCCTCAATAGCCAATAGATATTTTTATGTAATGATTTAGGTTAAATAATTTTTATTCATAATTAATCTAATTCAATAAAATTCTATATCTAAATTTAGCGGAATCATTGTTTTGGGTAAGTTCAAAGGAACGTAAGTTAAGGTGAGCAATAAGGGGAATAGGTTTCATTTATATTTATAAGAATTTTAGTTAGTCTAATGAAGTATTTAATATCTAAATTCAGTGGAATCATTATCCTAGATAAGTTGAAAAGGAAGTAAGTTAAGGTGAGCAATAAAGAGAATAGGCTCAATTTATATTTATAAAGACTTTAATTAGTCAGATGAAATATTTAGCAGTTTTTGTTATTTATGTATTATTATATATCAGCGAATTACTTCAGTCTTTTTTATTTGTTTATTTTAATAATCATTTATTTATTTTGACGCTTCAATGTATTCAAAATATTTGAAATGATTTATTGGTTAATTTGATATTAAGTTCAGAAAATGGCATCTGATGAAAAGCAACCTTCTGGTCTGAAAAGAAAGGGCAAAAAACAATCTGATCAAAAATCAAGTGATAGTAGTAAGGAAGAAATGGAAAGTTTTATGAAAAAGGTCAATCAGTAATTTAATTTTTATAAAATGAAATGATTTGTTAAAGAAATAAGTAAAGCTAAAGTGGAATATAATATATCGCTATTACCAAAGCTTTATAGAAGGATTATTATTTATGGGAATCAAACTGATACGGTTACCGTGATAACCTAAAAAATTGTTAACGTAATTTGCTGTATTTATCACAATAATGGTCAGTTCATTGTTGAACAGATCCCTGAAATACCTAATTGATAAAGAGATAATAGATTGTTATTAATAATGAAATAATTTAATAAACTATAAACTATAATAATCATCAATAGATATGTATGCTATTCAAAATTTTATTTATCACTTCATTTATAAATAAATCTTAAATAAATTTATTTATCTGTTGAAATATTATTAAAAAAAATTTTTAAATTATTTTCTAGTGAATTTATTAATTTCATTAAGGCTATTCAAATTTTATTTTAGGTATGTAATCGTCTTGAAAAAATGCACGTAATTTCACGTTTACTGGAAGAACCGGAAGAGCAGACGCAAAGTAGTAGCGAATCACGTCGTAAACCAAAGAAGTCACGAGTATTCTCTAACAATGTTTATGAATTTTTCTGCGATCAACCATCAACAAGTAAGCAATCAGAGCCAAAATCACCATCAAAAAGCAAGCAATCAGAGCAAAAATCACAATCAAAAAGTAAGCAACTAGAGCAAAAATCACCATCAAAAAAGAAGCAATCCAAGAATGAACCTTCAAGTAGCGCAGATCAGAAAGCTAAAAATGTAATAGCTGAAGAGATTGATGTTATTGATTTGAGCGAACAAGCTGGAACTAGTTGGAGTGGTACATCAACGTTTGGTGAACAACTATATATTGAAAATCCTGATGAACCATCGACATCTACCGGATTACGAAGCAAGATTGAAAGTGATGACGAAACGCTTCCAAAAATTTTAGAACGACCAATCTTTAAGCAAGAAGATAGTGCAACGATTCATAAGCCAAAATTATCTAGTTTATATGGCATTCATAAAAAACCGCGTCCAAGCAAAGATTCTGATAATACAGATCTTGCTGAATCATCAATTCGTAAAGGTGCACGTCCGAAGCAAATGGTGATTATTTTATTTTATACATCTGAGTAAATAAAAACAATATTTTAATTTTAAAGTTAATTTTCTCTTGACTATATGATTCATCATCTAACAGACTTTTATAACAAATCCCTTTTACCGTATATTTTACTATCAAACAAACAGATTTAGATAGATTAATAGATATGGATACGAATTTTAATGATGTAAGCTAACAGATAGCATCACTTTTAGTTTCATTTGCATCGTTTAAAATTTAGTTATCAAATTATCTATTTTATCAAATTAATTTAGTTACCTATTTTAATTGTTATCAAAATTTCAGGTTAAACAAACGAAAAGTGAGAAAGCATCATCAAGTGTAGAAAGAGAAACAAAGTTAAAAAATGAAAAAGCTAAAGATACTCGTGGTCAACGTGTAATTTCTAAATTAGAAAGAATTCCTGAAAATCAACCACTTATTCTGAATGCGCCACCATCAAAGCGTGATCGTTCGCAACGAGCACGTGAACGACTTCGAAAGAAATTTGAGGAAGGATATAATATATCATCATCAAAAACAAGAAATAAATAGAATTTTGTACTGATAAAATAATGAAATTGTTAGAATTATCATCGTAGTTGTCAGGCATATATGATAAAAATGATGAATATTCAACAACAACAACAACAACAATGACAACAAATTTAATAACCAAAAGTTAGAAGAATTATTTTATAATAAAATTTCTTCACTCGTGATATTATTTGGCTTAAGGATTTTTAGACTGTCAACAATTTGCTCAACGAGAGAGATATCTTTTTCTATTATCGTTGGAAATAAATTTCATTCATTTTTCTCTAATTTTCCTAAATTCGATGAATTATTTTATATTTTCCTTCTTTAAAATATCATATCTTTTTATTGTTATTATTTTGCAACAACAAAAAAGACAAAGACAATTGGTAATTAAAAAATATTTTTAATGATGAAAGAAATATTACTAAAAAGTTTTATTTTAAATGAAATAAAACTGATGTCATTTGATATTTCCAATTGATTAGTTAATTACTATTTTTTATGGATTTGTCATTAAAATTTTCAGTTCTGCTTTTGAATTTGTACAATAAAATAATACATTGTATTTTCTTTCTTTTGAATCTTTACAATAAAATAGCAGGTTGAATTTTACTTTTAATTATACGATATATATATTATATTGTTACTAAACCATTTCAAAGTTTAATTTTATTGTATCACAGAAATGAAATCATTTAGAATTTTCATATACAAATATTTTCATCTTTATTCTATTTGATATTTTATATACTATTTGGTTGTATTTTTTGTTTAAATATGAATTCTTTTCTTTTAGCAAAACTTTTATAATTTATCATTTACCTGCAAAACCTTTTTGATTTATTATTTACCTGCGAAACATTTTTGATTTATCATTTACAAGAATAAATTTAAATGTATTCAATTTATACTATTATTGCGATCTATTGATTAGTTTGTCTAAAACCTTTTGATTTATCATTTAGAAGAATAAATTTAAATGTATTCAATCCATACTATTATTGCGATCTGTTGATTAGTTAGTTGATGATCTTTGTGCATTTGAAAAATTAGTCGATTATTCTCATTGATGCTTCAATTCATTTTCTCTCTTTTAAATACCATTGTATTTTTATTATATATTTTGCTTCATTTTGTACTTCAAAATAAATTCATATAAAAACTGATGAATGATAACAAACTTCAAACTTTTATATAAAAGAAAGAAATTTGAAATAACTTTTTAAAAGTTAAATTCAGTAATGAAATTTCAAATTTCTATTTTGAAACATATATTAGCTTTACAATGGAAGAATCAATATTCAATTTCAATAATACTTATCCTTTCCTTACTCTTCATTTTTCAATCAATAGAAAATATAAAATATGATATGAATTATTTAGAGAGTAGATCTGATAGAAAAAGATTAAAGAAAAGGAATGAGCATTTCGAAAATTCTGGTAAAATGATCGAAAACACCTCGTCTCATATTCAGATCAAAATTAGAGCTTCTTCATTCAGGCGGTAAAATACTATAACCGCTAAAATGTTCACTTCATCATATAAATCGACAAGTTGGCTTTACTGATATTCAATCTGCTGGTTAGCAAATACTTTTTAATTTATTGCGATACTATTTATAATTTGAGATTCTTAATCATATCTTCAAAAGATTAATCAACTTTTTTGAAATCCAAATGAAATAGAAAATTGGAATGGATTCTTTTCCAGGAATTAGTCATCTTTTTTGTTTTCCAAATATCTGTCAGATAGGAATGTTTGTTTAATTTGAATAGTTTCAGAAAGGAATTTGTTTACTAAATATGAATGTTTGTTTACTTCACTTTTCATCTATTTTTCAATTGAATAGTTTCAGAAAGGAATTTGTTTACTAGAGAGATGTTTTATAAAAACAAAAAAAAGAAAGGTAAGAGAGGACGAAAAGGCAAGTTGAGGGATATAAATAATGATATTATGGAACAGGTAAGCTTTATTTTAAATTTTGAAATATTGAAATTCTTCGGGAAGAAATATAAACATTTTGAAAAATACAGACCCTCTAGAAGGTATGAATATTTCGAGAAGATTTATTCGGTTTAAAAGTTTTTCAAATTCCTTAAAATACTTTTTCATTTTAGCTACTCTATAAGGAAGCCGGAGTTGATCAAAGTTTCAGTGAATCGAGCAATGACGAAACAGAATCTCAAATGGATTCTGAATCATCCCAAACATCGATGCAATTAGGATTCAAAACAGCAATGTTTATTTTAGAGGAGATGATAATTAATTCAAGCTCTTCTTGCTCCAAACAACATACAACGTTTTGCCTCAATGACAATTCCGCAAGTGGAACTGCTCCAGGCGAAACTCATAGCACTAATACTCCCGATAACCTAAATAATAATAGTGTTTTGGGAATATGTGACTTAGAGGTAAATTGAAGTGGAATATTGAATAGGATAAATCAAGTATTAGATCGCTTTATTTCATAAATTCGTTATAATTGCCATCTTGACATTTTTAAAACGAAGCTTAAACTTTCAATCGATAGGAATCATAAGTTTAAACTTTTAATCTAAAGAATCAGCTGGAGAGAGTTTTTAATTTTTGGAATGATAAATTAAATGATTCTGAAAATTTTTTTTGAATATCTAGCCAAAAGTAAGTATTGCTTATGTTAAAACCAGTTTGAGTCACTTAATCACTTAAACCACTTAATTGAAATCACTTAATCAATTATACTTAAAGTTTAAGATTTTCAAATATCAGTAATAATTTGATCGTTAAAATATTTCAAGCAGAAATATGTAATTTATTAATTAATTTAATAACTTTAATATAATATAATAAATTATTATAAATTATAATAAATTATAATCAATGTAATAAATTTAATAATTTTTTAAATCTGAAATAATAAACAGCAGGTAATCAATCCTACACCTATAAATGTTAAACATTTAAGGGATCTAAAAAGGTTTACCTAAAATGTTTTAATTGTCGGATATTTAGTTGTCGAATATTGCGCCATCGACAACGTTGACATTGGAGACAGAAGAAGAGGAAAAGAGATCCAAAGAAAGTCATTCTACAAATACTGAATTACTCAAACAGTAATCAATTAATCGAAGTTGTTACAAGCCTTATTGGTTAGTTACAACAATATCTGCAACAATTTTATTATCGAAGTGTTACAAGCTTTGTTGGTTAGTTCCAACAACATCTACAACAATTTAGTAATTTCATTTATTTCATGTAAGTTTTTGCAAGCAGTAAATTAGAAGAAATGTTGACGAGAAAAGATTTGAGAAACTGAAGAAATACGCGATGGATAATATTTACAATTAAAATTTGCAATTTTATTTTTCTTTTGAAGTTTGTTTTTTAAGACAATTATAAAACGTAAATCATCTATTCCTTTGTAGTACGAGGAATCCATTAACAACTAAAAATGCTAGAAAAATCTTTAGATGTCAACTATAATATGTCTAGCATATTTGAAATATTCTATTACCTAAATTGCATCTAATGGAATCACTAAGCTAATTGCCGCAGCGTTCTATTCCAAATATTTGAAATTGTTTAAAAGTACGAATTTTATTCCTTATGATTTAAAAACATAAGCATATTATTTGACCCTACGTAAGGTTAGATTTAAATTTATTAACATCACTTTTTTCCAGCAGTAATTTAGAACGCTGTTGTATTCAAAAAATACAACTCTTTCCATATTCTCATTTTTAAATATAAATTAAAATTAAAATTACAGGTTACATTTCAAGCAAATTCAGTACATGCAACGGATTGGCGTATCTATCTTATCAATTTTTGATGATCATTGTGAATGGAATTTAAAAGTGATGATATTAAGGAAGCATCGTTAACATATGTGAAAATATTTAATTTTGATATAATGTAATAATTGTAATGGTATTTACAGTAACTCTAATCATTGTAACCAATTTTTATAGGAATGTTACGAAAACTTGGTTTAGAAGCCTTAGGCATTTAAAAGTTATATGATACTTTAAATAGTTAATTAATTACTTCCAATAGTTTATTAATTGACCCAAATTTCTCATAGGTCAAACTTAAAAATCTACAATTACTTTAGGTAATCTCAAATTCTTATTTTATATATCATTTATATACCATTCTTATTTTAGGCTATACATACATACCATCCTTTATTTTAGGTTTTCCTCCATTCCTCAACCTTCATTGTTTAGCGAATTTAACTTCCTGTTGAAATTCATTCACATGACAATAATCTTTTCAACACTCATCTCTTCAATTTAATCCTTACGATGCTACACTGTCACTTTTGTACTTCAGGTTAAGCATTTCATCAATTTAATAATATTCATGCATTTAATATCCAATAACCTCATTAAAACTTACCTTATCGTCCTAGTATTTTTAATCAACTTACCTTATTGTTATATTGTTGATTGTATTTTGAAATTTATCGAACACGAAATGGATGAAACCAATTTTAAGCGAACATTTTCCTTTTTCCACATTTTATCAATGGATAGATAGAAAAAGAGATGAAACGAAATAAATGTGTTGGAATGATTTTTGGATGATTGTTTGACACTATCGCAATATGAATATATATATTATCTTACAAGATGAATACTGGAAAATTAGTTATGCTGAATTGTAAGAGTGATATTAAACGATGATACGTAATGAAAAATTTATTGATGGATAATTCGTGGAAAATTGAATTAGTGGATAATTTGTAGTAAGATGGCAAAATACCTGAAATTAAATTGGCAGAAATAAAATCACAAATTTCAAATTGTAAAAGTTGCAAAAGAAAGTAATTGTTTTTGAAAAAAATTGCAAAAGCCTGAAATAATTTCAAACGAATTGAAATTCAACAATTCATTTAAAAGATTTCATTTCATTTGAAAAACAAATTTAGGATCGAAATTTTACATGAAAAGTGAAAGTAAATTTATAGCATGAAAAAAGTTAAGAAGGTTAACAAAGAGAGAGAGAGAGAGAGAGAGAGAGAGAGAAAGGTACTGTTTGAGAATGATCACTTCAATCGTCATCCTTGATCACAGAATGATCACTTAAATCGTTATATATATAAATTATCATCCTTAAATCGTCAAATTTATCGTCATATATATATATATATATATAAATCGTCATCCTTAAATCGTCAAATTTGTGCAAAAATATCATCATCATCATCATCCATTTATTTAAATAATTATGATTTTTATTTAAGCAATTAGATTTTTCCAGAATTTTGAAGATTATTTTTAGCTCCGTCAACAGGTAAATACTTCTTTAAAAAAGTAACGAAAACTTTGATCTTTTCTACAAAGCGCGATGTTTTATGAACAAATAAATTTAGTTATACTTATTTAATTGCTATGGCGAAACTGAGTGGACCATTATCTGCTAAGAATCCATTTTTTGTATTAATTGGCGATTGGTTAAACGTAAGTTTTGCGGATTACCTCTCGATCAAATAATTTCGACTAATTCAAATTTGCAAAATATTATTTGTATTCCAATAAAATTTATTTTCATCCTAAAATGATATTATAGGATAGACATGCGATATATTAGTTTTCGCTTCATTTTCTTTCTTTGAATAATTCCTTAACCTGAATTCAATTTTACTATTCTTTTGGAATAAATTTTCAAAAAAAAGGACAATCCAATCAAAGGTATATAAATTGATTAATTGTTTCGTTTTATTGCTTTTCTGTATTTTATATAAAAATTAAATTACTATTTTACAACTGCTATTAATAAATTGTGAAGATGGATTTATATAAAAATTAAATTGCTATTTCCCAATTGTTACTAATTATGAAAATGTAATGATCGATTATGGTTATAATTTCTGCAAATGATTTTCAGGAAATACAAGATCGGAAAATGTTATCGAAAATGAAAAAAGAGCATGATAATTTCACTTCAACTATCATTTCAAATCCCTATTATTACTATGCTTCTAAATTTTTTTTCGATGCCTTAATTATACTAAAGGAAATGAGTTGTTTGGATTTGACATATTTAATGGAACAACGACTTCGATACACACATATTAGAGATGAATTAGAAATGTCTCATCTTTTAAGTGAATTTCGACGAAAATGTGAAAGATGTTTGATGATATCAGATGGTGAAGAAAGTGACGATTCAGAATCAACGAAATCAGAAGCAGAAGAAGGAGAAGAAGAAGAAGATATTAGTAAAAGTGAAAAGAAGGATGGTAGTAAAAGTGAAACTGTTGATGTTTGTCATGGTAAAAAATATCATCAGAAACATGGTAAACGATCAAAAATGATAGATTCAAAAAAACCTGATCCGGATAAATCATCAAAACAACAGAAGAAAAAGAAACCGAAAAAGATGTTGAGTAATATTATGGATGAGGATGAGAAAGTTTTGCAACGTTTTTGGTTTAAGCGTGATCGTAGTCCGCCACCACAAAATGAATTGGAGCAACATTTATATGAATTACGAATGCGAACACGAAAAGAAATGCATACATTATTATTTCTTAACTGTGCTGCGGTAAATGTTAAATTCATTTCATACTCTTACCTGTTCGTCTTTTTTTTAATCACATTCTAGGTTAGTAATTAATCTTAAACTTATATAAATATCAGGTGTCAAACTTATGTAATTAATGTTTAGGTATTAATATTAGATAGATTATATAATTAATATCAGTAAACTTATGCAATTAATAATTTATATTAAACGTACGTATGTGTTATTATTGTTGTTGATGTGCTATATGCAAATTAATGCAAATAATTGATTATGCAACCTTTCTTTTGCCAATTTAACATATTTTATTAAAATAGGATTGAAATGGTAAGTGAGTAATGAAATTTTTGCGCGATTATTTTTGGTTATAATTAATTAATTGATTCCTATAATATTTAAATCTTTAAGTGTTTTAATTTTTAAATTTTTTCTTCGCTATAATTTTTAATTTGTTTTGTTTTTTTCCTTTGTTTTTATCAAATATCTTAATGCATAATTAATTATATCAAAATAAGACACAAATACATAAGTAATTAAGATAATAAAAAATAATTTAAAAAAAAATCGATCAATCAATAAGGCTCTATAATATATATTATTACTTTATATAAACTTTATTTCTTCTTTTCTAGAAAGAAGGTAAGATTAAAAAGTTGAAAATGTATACGGCACTGTTAAACGGAAAATTACAACAACGTTGGAACAAACATATCGAAATGCTTGAGAAAGAATTTGAAATACTCCCAGAAGGACCAGCAGATTATAATAATAATAATGTAAAGAAATTATCTTTCAATTATTTTCTAAATCTTACATTTTAAATTTAAATGTTTATTTATTGATTATTTATTTATTTTTGTTTACCTCTTAGATTTTTCATCTTTTAAACTGAAAAAACCATAATTATTTATTGTTAATTATTTTAGTTAAAATATTTTGTTCATTTTTGCAGTTATTGGAACGCTTAGAGGAAAATCCAGAATTAATAGAAGCGATAAATAAATTCAAAACTGAACAACCATTACGTGAAACAATTATGGAACATTCGTATGAAATTGCTACAAGAATGGAAAGACAATTCTTTAGCCTTATACCGGGAGTTACTGGTTTAACCACATATAGAAATGCAATGATTTGTGAATTAGCAAGAGATGAGACAATTACGATTACGATATAGTAATTCCTATCTTATACTATGGATCATTGATCATTTCCTGATTACAATATAGTAATTCCTATGATTTGATAGGTTATGTTATGGTCAGTTTCTGATTACGATATAGTAATTACTAAAGTTTGATAGGTTATGTTATACTCAATTTCTAATTACGATATAGTAATTCTTCTCTTATGCTATGATGATCATTTTTTGATTACAATATTGTAATTCCTATAATTTGATATGTTATATTATGATCAGTTTCTGATTACGATATAGTAATTACTATAGCTTGATAGGTTATACTATAATCAATTTCTTATTACGATATAGTAATTCCTATAATTTGATTAATTATATTATAATCATTTTTTTCTAACTTCCTATTTTTTTATTTCTTGAAACAAAAAAAAGATTTAGAAGAAATTTATAAATTTCAATTATTTTTACCCGTTCATAATTTCAAAAAGGAAATTCTATTCTTTAAACATATTTCATTGAAATATATTTCATTGAAAAATTATTGTTTACTCATTTCTTATATTATCCATTAGTTACTTAATTCTGTTTTATTTTTGTTATTGATTTTATTAATTATTATTTACTATTTATTTTGAATAATTTTCAAACCTTTGATCATAAGATTTAATTATTTATAATTCCCAAACCTTTGATCATAAGATTTTTATACCTTTGATCATAAAATTTAATTATTATCACAAGATTTAATTATTTATAATTTTCAAACCTTTGATCATTAGAATTTTATAATTAAATTATTTTCAATTTGAAATAATTCATTGTTCTGTTTTTGAAATCATATTGCTTTCTTTATCACTATTTGTTGCATTTTTATTTTTATATAAACAAGAGAGAGAGAAGAGAGAGAGAGAGAGAGAGAGAGAGGGATGGATTATTTTTTAGGAATAATATAGTTCCTATTTGTTTTTCATTATCAAACCCATTTACTTATCATTGCATTATCTCTGATTTCATTCATTTCATCTTTCCTTTATCATGATAATTATCGATGTTATCACTGATGTTAATTCTTCTTTACAAAATTATTTCATAATTTCGTTAAATTGTACGGAGAATTCTAGTAGCTATATTATATCGTTGAATTGAATGATTGAATATTACTGATATCAATTGAAATACGATATAACTATGGATCCAATTCTTCTTTTATTGATATAACAAGAACTTTTTTCAAAACATTTATATTTCAATCTTGAATTTATTTTTGTGCAATAATATTGAAATAAAAATCAAATTAAGAATGAGTCATTATCTATCTAAGTTTTTGCAAATTGTTAAATTATCATTTGTTTCCCAGAATAAATTATGATTGGTCACAAAATTGTCTTGTAATCATAAATAACTGACGACGATTGACCACGCCGTTATGTTTATGCTTTAAGAAATTGATGTTTTCTTTTCGTACTTGTCTGCTTTTCTCTTTCTGGCTA
>CAKAEH010001704.1:0-36038 GCA_916381525.1 Cercopithifilaria johnstoni | reverse complement strand
GCACGGCAAGCTAGCAGGCTGGACAGTTTCTCCGATATGATACAACTCATAACTACTGTAATTAATAAAAAATCAGTTGCGGTTCGCTGTTCTTTTTTCACTTTTGCGTGCAGTACTTCTGAAGCTTTACTTTTCAATGTTCCATCTTTGGTCTAACAATTCTGTTACAATGTTAGCAGAGTTCCTTGTCAGTATAATGCAGTAGTTTGTTTTTCATTGTCAGCACTCAAATGTTTTTTCGGATTCCAAAATCTGCGAAATTCGTTCTTTTATTTTCCATTTATTATTTAAAAGGAAATTATTCTTTATTAAAGGTTGATAAGAAGCAAGTTTTATCTGTGGAATAATAAAAAAGAATTCTTATCAAACTTGGCCAACTTCGGCACTTTGTCTGATTGATATTTAAATATTCAAACAAAACGCGTTGATTCAATTTGCAGTTGAATCAAATTTATCAAAGATTTCAAGTGGATTTCTCTCTCGCTATTTCTGATATTATAAACAACTGGCGCACTATTTCAATGAGACAATCTGACCGAGTCCCAAAAGTAGCAATAACTCTCATTCCAACCAAACCTCGATGTAGCAGCCATCATAATCTTCAATGTAACCAATCCTCGAATTACCCACAATCCCATTTATTTCCCTTTTCTTAATAGAGAGTCGTCACTCTTACCGTTCATCGTTATTGTCAAGAGTATTCGGAGAGTTAAAATAATCCTAAACTGATTGATTGAATTTTTTCTTCGCCTTTTATATCCTTATAATATGATGTTTATTGAATATGAATATTTAAAATATATTTGAAAATTAAAAAAAATATTTGAATATTTAAGAAAGCATTTAAATATTAAAAAATTAGATGTATTTTTTTTTGTTTTTAACAATGTTAATAATTTTTTTGCTCCAAAATTAGCGTATTTTAATGAAAAGAAAATTTGAATCTCTCTCCCTCTCTCTCTCTCTCTCTCTGTCTGTCTGTCTGTCTGTCTGTCTCTCTCTTTGAGAACTAAAATTGTTGAGAATCAAAGAACAAAGTGAGGTTGTAATAATAGAAAATTTATCTATTGATTAGACAGTGTATATTATATTGTTAGTTACAATGTAAAGTATTAATTATTGATAAATTAAGCTGTATAAAATTTGCGCGTTTACTATTATGCTAATGTAGTTTTTCCAATTTTAACCAGTTGAATCATGTTTAGTAGAGATGGCTTTCAGTTTCTCCTCAATATACCAATAGTGATGCCACAATACAAAAGTGAAAAGCCAATTGGAAATGAAGCCGATCAAGTAAACAGTAAATGCAGTACCGAATTCTGTATCTACCATACCGCTTAATGCATCAAGCATCTTTGGAGCTGTTGCCATTGTTAACACAGCCAGCCCGAGGGCGTACGATGATTGCATCAAAAGCGCTGAAAAAAATTTATTGGGGAAAAATTTCATTACTGCTTGAATTGAAACATATAGAGATTTTGGATAACTTCATACTGCAAATTTGATTCTTTTAACAACGGTGAGTTATTTGTTGTGGGATGGAATAGATTCTGAATAATTTCATATCAATAATGAAATGATAAGAGTAGCAATGATAGGTTATATTGAACACTTACCTGGCCAAAGTAACCAAATTGGTTTTGTATGAAAAAATAATGCGATTATTAGCAGAAACAATGAACTAGTATGTGATAAACACCAAACAGAGCGCATAAAACCGCCATCCAGATAATTTGCTATACATTCATCAGTTCCTAACACACGATGCATTAGGCCATAATCAAATATGATAATATCGTAGGCTAGAAACTGAAATTGTAACTTATCTCATATTATGAATTGTTAGAGGGAGAGAGAGAGAAAAAAAAGACGAATCATAGTTGATGTAATCACAATGTAGTAAGAAATTACCTAAAATTTTATTGTTAAAAAATAGTCTCCTATTGGACATTACAAAAATAGAACACTGTGATAGCTAATAAACTTAGAAAAGGAATTTAAAACTACTCATAATGTACTAAAATTATTACACATAAGCAACTTCTATTTTTCATTTCACCATAAGAACTAAAATAATTCCGGATTTAAATGTATTAAATTCAATATAATACGCTAATTTCTATTGATAAAAATAATATCGCTTCATATTGGATACAATTTTGATAAAATTGTCTTAAAAGGGAAACTAAGAATGCAATCCGATAAATAAATCCGTTTAACTCATCCGCTAATTGTGCTATATATATTATCTTTAAAAAAAAAATTTACCTTCTCAGATGCAGATGAACTTGTTGTAATATTCGATTGGCATGCAAATATGGTATTGTATTTTCGTATCGAATAAGCATGCTAAATTTGATTGTACATTTAATTCAATCTATATCTAATTTGATCTTTTTTTTTCAAAAAAAAATTTAATTATTCTTATCAATTATTCAAGAAGGAAAAATTGGTTTAATTTAATCATTCTCTCATATTCGAGACGAATCATATTTTAGCATGCCGGGATATAGCAGTGAATAGAAGAAATTCCTTCAGTGCAAATCAATTTTAGAATAAATTATCAGTTAAACAAAAATTAAGCAAATAGCTTATTTTTTTTTCTTTCTCAATAAAAAAACTTTTTAATTATCTCATCAGTTTTTAATTTCAATCGATTTGAAAGTACTCTTACATATATGATCAAAAGAATTTTTTATACATTTAAAGATTCTTTAGGATGCATACCGGATACGGTTATGTATCAACAATTCAGAAAAATTCCCATGATTTTAGCTATCAAGTTACATCATTTTATCTTGTTGTTAATGAGCTATACGATAAAATATGAATTCAAGTTTTCTTGAATCTTTTTTTGATAATATCATTTGGACAGATTTTTTTTTTCCGTTATCACTCCTTTAATTTCGCAATAATTTTTGAACAATTTTCCTCAAATAATAAGTGATAAGTAAAAGAAACATAACGATAAGTAAATGATAAGCATGATAAATGGTAAGTAAAAGTAAGTTTGAGCAATTTTTCTCAAATGATAAATAAAAAGTAAGAGAAAATGACCTGAAGAAGTGAAGTAAGCGCAACAAGAAACTGTAAGAATGCAAAGATGACACACAAATGCCTGTTTTTGACAGGTAAACCAAAAATAAATGAGTATTTCTCCTCAATTACAATAAATAAACAGAGCTTCATGGTAAGAAAGAAATGTTTGAATTGTTGCAAATTATTGAATTGAATGGAATGGAATTTGTAGGAGATTTTTTCTTATTATTGGTTAATTAACACTTTTAGATCCATTAGCGCTAATTCATTCCCATCCTTTTACATATGTGACACCTTTCTCTTGTTGGTGCCACATTCTCCTGCTATTATTCTGTTTGAAAATAAACTTTGACTTTTAATAAATTCGATTTTCGTAAAATCCATTGGAAAAGAGGATATCTTTGGTAAATTACAATTTGAAAATAATTTTCACTTTTTATTGGGAAATATTTCTTACCAATTTAAAATTTCATTAAACTTTTTGGTATCTTTTATTATAATATTAATCGGCGATGCTATCTCAAAAAGTTAATATCCTTATTCATTTATTACCTAAGATTTTTTGATCAACTAAAACATTTCTTTCATTCTCAGCTCCTATTCGATCATCCAGAAAAATATATGCGTATATTTTTTCTATCAGTCCATTTTCTGCTGCATAATACTTGAATATGAACAGTTTCAGGAATTTATTTGGATCAAATTTCAATGAATTTTTGATGTTAAATTAAAATCTAAAACTTTAAACATCAAAGATCCATTAATATGCGACAATTTTTTTTTCATATAATCTCTATTGAAATGTGTTTGTCACCCAGCGATACTGCAGTAAACCGCGTCAAAACCTCGAGAGAGCAATATTTTCGACGTATGAAAGTGAAATTCAGAGTAGCTTGGGGTGTTTTTAATAATTATTATTTTAATGGTTATTTTAATGTCGCAACTTCTAATTAAGACTAAGAAGGAATTATGTGAATAGTAAGAGGAGTACACGGTTGTCCAAAAAATAACCAGCCATGGCATTATTCTTGAATTTACAACAGTAAGAACTCTAAATTCGTGAGAATTCTCTTTTGGAGTTTACAACAAAGCAGATAAAAGCGCCTAATAAATCATCAACGTAGGTTATAATGTCTTCGTAAATTTACTTCTTCCTACATATCCGTATTCATTTGTTAATCAAAATTTATCGCAATATAAAATTTGTCGTTACATGATTATCCATAATTTAGCGATACAAGCAAGCGCCAGTAGGGGCTTACTTGTGTTGCTAAATTATGGATAATCATATAACGACAAATTTTGATGGAAGAGTTGATATACATATATTTATATCTGGATGTTGAAATATCTCTGATTTATTCCCATATTGCTATTCAAGACTTATTGGTATACTATATCAGTATATAATACTAACATTTTGATCTAAAAAAAAGATGTGAGTATTGCAATTGAAATCTTTGGTAAGGCAAAAATTTATCGTTACATGATTATTCAAAATTATCCACATATATAATTTGCCGATAGGAATTTGGACGCAAATTTTAAGCCAAAGACATATTTCTCAGTTGAAAGAATAAGCTTATGTTTTTATTTTTCATACTGTTTATTTTTATTTGTTAAAAACGCTGGACAATTTAACTATTTCCTTAATTTACTTTCATTTCAAAAGCATTCTTTACAACATTTTGGTCGACAAATACATTGAACGGAGTGATGTGGTAACTGACATGTTATTGTTGGCTTTTTTCTGGAATGCAGTATAGTAACTAGGAGTGAATGCTACACTAAACTTACAAATATTCTATGATAAATGAAAATGTGCAAAGTGATATGTAAATATCATGCCATTTTTTTATAAAAGAGTCTGGAACACACTGAATTCATTAAACGCTTCATTTTCATTTCTTCCTGACTTATTTTTCCGTTGATGTCTTTTGTATATCATCGATAAAAGTTTCATCATCTATACATTTAGAAACATCAATTTCATCCGTACATATATATATATATATATATGGTCATTATAGCTATCAAAATCGCGGATGATCTTAGGGATTCGGAAAAAGAAATTATCATGGAATGGTAATACTTTTATTTGAATTTATTTAGAAAATCAATTGCTGCAGAAGACATTGAGAGCCATGGGAGATGCTGAGTTTCAAGTTGCGGTTGTAAAAAAGGATTTAGAGGAAAAGGATCAGGAGAGAAAGCGAACCGAACGTGGGAAGCTTGTGCAAATGCAAAAGGATTGGGTGGAAGCAAGAAAAAAAATCGCGTCTTTGGAGGCACAAGTTAATATGGTAAATGATTAAATCTAAAAAAATCCTACTTGATATAATAAAATATCCGAAAAGGGTGCAATTACATCAAAGTGATTTTAGAAAAGCAGATAATGGCTAGCCATAGTGATAAAAGCTTTAATCAATATCCATATAAGACTATTTGGACACAATAGCACTTTAGGCGTTGGTAATATGTGGCGGTTCAATGGAACACACTAAAATTATTGTTCATAAAGATGGTTCAGTTTGCAGTTAAGCTATTAAAACTTATAAAAATTATGAATCTAGATAACACTGATTATGCTTAAATTGTAATGCTAGCATCGACTTCGTGAAGAAGCATTGGTTTGTGAAATGGTTGAATTACGCAAGAGCCAAGAAGTGAGTCAGACCAAGTTCGATGAGGAGCGCCGTGAATGGCTCCGTGATATGCGGGCAGTTCAGGAAAGCAAAACGCAGGTATTACTATAAAGATTTTTATTTTTACTTTAGGGACATAGAACTTTCTCGTTTTTCTGTTCAATTTTTATAGGTACTGTGCATTGCTGTCCTGTTTATTTAGTCTGGTTTTAAGGCATGATATGATTTTGATGCTTTATTTTAGAATGCTGATAAAGGCAAGGCTGAAATAGATTTGCTAAAAGCAGAAATAGCGGAATTGAAGTCTTCCTTGGATGATGCTGAACGGACCCGTCTGTTTTTGCTGGAAGACAATGGTAAAATAAAACAGCAGAAAGCAAAATTAAGGTTTTGGTCTTATTTTTTAGTAAAAAGGTGCCTATCATTCAGAGTACTGTTATCAACTTATGAAATTAGATTTCTGCTATAACCAATTTTGTTCAATACTTCATTTCAGCTATAAAGCCTGCTGAACTCCATTGCTGTGAATTGTAAGTTTTAGATATCCTGAGGAGTCGTCAGATACAGATATGTTGAGCACTGTTCTCGCTGGTTTCATATAAATTTATAAACTGAGATTTATATTCAAAACGTTAGAAATGTGAATTGTTTTATTTACTAATTGTGAGTCATTTCATGCAATATCAATATATAAATATTTAGATGTGATTACAATGAATTAAAGCGTGAACACAATAAGTTACTGTCCTCCCAGCAAACTGGAACTACTTCTGTATGTGTTATGTAATTTTGTACTCAAATGTACTGTCAGAGTTACTAGCAGTTTTTTGTCCGGTCTTCGATATAGCTAATTTAAATGCTCATTGTGTAATAATTGCTTCGTATGTTTATGATACCTTTTAGAAAAAAAATGAAGTTCTCTGCGATAGAAGTGGGACGGAAAACATTCCAAACAGACTCAACCAGAATGGGTTGCGAGGTGGGAACAATTTCGGGAGTGTACTTGGCCTATCTGAGGTAAATCGCTGCTTAATTTTGCCTTTGTCCCTTTTACCTTAATTGCATTACTTTTTCAGACATGCAGTATATGCATATCACCAATTTCGCCAGCACATCCCAATAAATCCAATGTTACTAGCTTAGAAGCAGACTCTAAGCATAACGACAATTCAATAACCAGATTTGTAAATATCCAGGTATTGTTGGTTTTCGGAGTTTTGTACCACCGTGTCACTAACCAGTATATTTTGGGAGATCGTTGTTTGGCCAAGTGTGGCACGCGTATCCGTGGTACCTAAAAAAGCGTTATAACAAATGTGCGGGCAATTTTAGTATTATCTCTGGATTTATATTTGGAATCTCGTTTAATAAAGTAGTTTTGTTAGAGTCCTTTCAAATATCTCATTATTCAGGAGAGTGCTGTTATGAGCAATGTAGATACCGAGGAAAAAAAGTTGATCGAAGAACTGACTCAGAAATTGAAACACTCAGATGAAAAAAATCAGGAATTACGGAAGGCGCTGCACACTGTAGATGAGCAGTGCGAAAAACTTGTAGTACGTTATTTTTTCATATTTTTGTTAGTTCTTGTTCACAGCCACCGATAAATTTTATTGCTGACCGGGCTTGGAAATAGGAACTGGGAGTTGGTTGTCTGAATCTAATTTAGGAAGCTCGCAGAAGCCATGCTCAATTTTTCGTTAATCACCAACATCAGATGGACTGAATGATTGGGCACCCTAGTGTAAGCAGGTAATGCTTTTAGTACTTACCGTTGTATAGCAGGAATTTCGACTATTTTATGACCAGAAAAACAAATTACTCAATTATACCTGGGGTTATTTTTTTTTTACATTTGTTTTGCAAATTGCATACATCATCATTGCAGAGAAGTTTCCAGGAGCTGAAATTACGGTATGAACAAAATGAGCGTAATCTTGCATTGAATGCATCGGTGTCTTGCGTAACACTGCAAGGTAGTAGTCAATGTGGACGATCAGATTTCGAAACGGGATATTCTGCAGCGAAAAATGATCACAAGCTTTTATCTCAGAAGCTTCTAGTAATTGTCTAGTTGAACATTCTTTATTCTTTGCAAACGCAGTTATATTTTAACTTCAAATGTATTGTGCAAGGTACTATGAAAGCTGCGAGAGGGATACTGTCGAATTACCTAGCTACCTGCTCATAAATATCGAATTACTACAATTTCGCTTCTTATTTTAATATTGAGTTGTTTCGCCGACCAGTCAGGTCTACGTGGCGTACTATTTTCATTAAGTGCAAGCCATATTTTTCAGGATGACGGTGGTCCTGTATCGAATGCAATCAAACGCAAATATGCTTCATGTCTGGCTTCCTTTGGTAAACGTTCGAAAAATGATCTCTGCTGAGCTTATGCAGACATAATATGATTTTTCATTGTTCTTCCCATCTTATTTTTAACTGCTTGCATTAGTTCCATGAAACAGAAATAGTTGCCCGAAAATGGTTCTGGGCTTTTCTTTGCATAACTATGAAATTGTTGTCGATGTTTTAATAGTAGCAAAATAATATGCCTCAGCCAGTTTGTATAGTCCTTTCTCAATATGTATTTTACTGTATGACGTGGTTGTGTTATCCTTAAGATCGTTTTTTGTTTTTCGCATATCAATTTCTTTGAAGTGCAAATTGATTAATGAATAAGGTCATTCTTATGACTATTATCCTAACTACTTAAACTTCTCCATTTCCTATTACCCACCACTTCTATTATCACTATCGTTCAGCTTATCGTTATCACTCATGAATACCATATTTAGCTATCTTACGAAAAAATTCCACTGCTTATTCATTCGTTCGCTGACTGTAGTTCATTTGTATACCTCTGAATATTATACTGCCGACAATTACGAAGAAGTATTCTAGTGAATCGGAAAATAAAATCCTTACGTATGTCATGAGCCTGTACATCACTGAATTAAAATTCTCTATCATGCTTGCGTAATTTCGTTAACGAAATAAATAAGCCAGATTCCATACTGCGGACCATCGAAGTGAAATATTAAAGAAATTTGATAGATATATGCGAAGGCAGCGGCGAAGTATCCATCTCGACAACGAAGCTTTACGTTCAAATTGATTTTATCTTAAAGACAACGCTTCTTTTTATAGACTTCCAACCGCTCCTCATACAGTTTAAGTGCGCTGGGAGATTCTTCTGTTTGATAATTTCTGGTTTATACGCAGCAGTGTTGCAAATGTAAAAAAATTGTCCAAATCAAAATATAATGCAGCCTTTATTGCTGTTAGAGAACGCAATTTCATATTTCGAAAATCACTGAAAAATTTGGAATAAAGAGGAATATGACCGAAAGTAAGAAATGATTTCATTACAGGATGAAGCGATAACATAAAGATACGGATAATCGAGTGGACTGGAATTTACAATCCATCTGCTAAAAAAAAAAGATAAAACGAAGATATAATGGAATGGAACGTTACATAACACATTAAGAATTTTTTCGCTAAACGAGGGGAAATAAAAAAACAAACAGTTATTGCTGAGAAAATCCAGGAAACAAGGAGTTGAGATGTAAAGAGAAAAAAAGGAACTTGAACATCCTCATTAAAAGATGTCTTTCGGTAACATTATAGAGGACACTTAAATTTCGGTCTAGATTAAGGGTGTGCTTAAAACAGTACTATTTATACATAAGAGAAATAAGGCGCAGAAATGAAGTAGAAGAAATAACACATCATGATCAATAAGATTTTGCAGCGCACCAAGGATTCATCATTCCGTATGTTTAGCAAAATAGTATAAATGTATGGATCAAGAACCAAATTTAGAATAGGAAATGAGGAGGCAAAAAGGGACTGTCAAGAGAAGGCCAGAAACTTGAACGTCTTGAGATGCAGAGAAAAAAACAAAAGCAACTTAAAACATCCCCTTAAAAGATACCTATCGCAACAGTATGGTAAACAAATGAGTTCGGATTTGGTTTAAGAATAAGAGTAAAACGGTACAATTGTACATGCGCGTAATGAGGCCCATAAGTAAAGGTGTAAAGAAAGTTAGAAATCATCGTGATCAGAACCTTCCTGGCTTTCTGTAAAAGTAGTATCCTCGTCACCGGTTTTATTGGCTTCATCATCTGTAGGTGTACCCACTTCAACAGTGGTAGTATCTTCCATTTCAACCCCATCATTTTCTTCACTCAGTTCTTCAGCTGACAACAACGACGAAGCTTTAGCCTGTCGCATGCGGAAGAAATTCTTCGGTCGGTTGAGTTTCATTGTGCAAGGTGACAAAATGCTATCGCTTGGGGAATAAACCTGAAATGACATGAATTTTAAGATAATAAAGCAATTGTTCTAAATATTATTAACAAGCCTTGATAGTTGAGACTAACCACGCAGATTCAAAAATCACCTCATTAGCTCATTTTTCTCTCATCTCTTCTACTGCCCATTGAACAATCTTCACACAATACTGTGGGCAGTAGAAAGCTCCCTGTACCCACGGTTCGCATTTATGTTTTTCAAGTCTTTGTTCATTAATTTTGTGAAGAAATTCGATATAGATGAAAACTTACTGCCATTCGCTTACGCAAGGTGGCGACACGATCTGCCTGTGAAAAACACGGCGTCTTCTGCAATGAGGAAATGTGTTGAAGGACCATCGGACAAAAAACATCTATACCCAATGAAATTTTGAACAAATCAGGAAGAGCACCCATTTTTTACACCGAAGCCGATACTGTATGCACTGCAGTTGACTAATTGACTTTCCAGTTATGCAGTTAATTACATTTTAATTCCAAGCAAACAATGACTAAGAAATTTCTCTCCTCAAAAACGATAAACAGTTTGGTTCTTGTTCTAATAAAAAGGAACAGATTTTGCAGTAAATCTAATGGAGGTTAGTGAAAACCTACAGCTTCTTCGCTAGATTCAGGTAGCTCGGGAACATTCGGTGGACTGTTCGAATAATGCTCAAGCAAGTCATTCGACTCATCATATTCCGTGTGTTCAGGCGAACGCTGTGACGAGTCCGACGAATCGGTGATATTCTCCAAATTCTTAAGCAGATCTCCATGACCTGAAGCAGGTCGTGTCATCTCGTCGCTGGAATCAGAATCATCGCATCTGAACTTTGGGACAGGAGTGAGACGATCAGATTCGGCTGCAGGTGAGTCGCTTTGGTCGCTATCAGTCACCGAACGTTTACCAGCATCACCAGCGCAGAAATCGTCATCTGATCGTTCAGATCCTTGCGAGCATACCGTATCCAAATGTTTTCGTTGACGACGCATCCCTTTCCACTCAAACTTCGTTACCTTTGCTGGTGGAGAAGTGTCACGCTCGCTATCCCTGTCAACGGCTTCATTTCCAACTGGTGTAGACATCGTTAACTGGAACAAGTGACACCTGAATTTTTTAAGGGTTTGTAGAATGCATGCATATGAAACCTAAGTTCAGTGACTTTAATAAACATTAAGAAAACGAAAAAAACGAAGGTGAAATAAATTTCTTTTATTATGGTTTAAATCGATCCAAGCAAATCTCTATCTGAAGTCACTTCAAAGAAACATACTTTAATTCAAAAGTCCCAAATGCACGAATTATCACATCAACAGAGGATGAAAGCTATTCTCTAACTTGACCTTCTAAAAACTTTATAACCACCACCTAGCCTCAAAAAAAAAAGATCACTGATCTCTGACCTCCAGAAAACTATTGAATGTCAATAGTTTCTCTGACCTCCAGAAAGCTTTCATCCTCTGTTGATGTGATAATCTTTACCACGGAACATACATCACCATGAGTGCCTACATTCTTCACATCCCAGGAAATTTTAAAACGTCAACCGGCTTCCATATATCTAATTCACCTATCCAAAAAAAAAATCTTTTTCTCAAATTCTATGATGGATCACACTGTTCCACATAGTGTGCCAAAACTTCGCGAAAAATTACCCGCATTAGGGCAAAAAGTTTTTCGGTATAAATCTGATGGGGCCACAGAACTTTCAACTGCCGCTCCTCTTCCAAAACACATACAGATCGGTGATCGATTTCCGCAATGTTAATAAATACAAATGAGGTAAATTTAGGCTAATTTTTGGAATAAGACCTAAAAATATGATTGCTAAGTGGTCCTTGCTGGGAGATACGTACTGGTAGATTCCCTACTATTATCGGGAATCAAATAACGGGGGACCAATATATGCCCTATAAAATGACAGACCTTTCACCTCCTGCTCACCATCTCCATCCAACCAACCACCCAACTCACTGAAAGCTTGCGAAATGATTCAAATTCGAAAAGAAAGCGCCAATAATAGCTATCTTCAAATTTAGGATCGTTCCAGGAACCATCCAGAACGGAAGAGCAATTATCCAGGCTCTTGTCACGAAACTTCTTTCTTGTTTCTCATTTCTAGGACGTCACGGGAGCTCTCGGGTAGCTGTGAGGCTAGGTTCTCGTCACTTGAAGAGGAACAGGAACGTTTTCAGATCTCAGTTGCTTCGTCTGTTGGGGACATCTTGAGTATTCGCTCAAGATGACATCACAAAACAGATGACAACACACTAAAATCTTTCATGTATTGTCATCCACTTCGAAAGATTTGCACAGGTTTAATTTTTTGTGCATGAACGTCCCTAATCTTCGCAAATATCGTTGCAGAAAAAACATTTAATGAAAAGCCAACAGATTTGCTCATTATGTCCGGTCATCCCTTATTAACATTCCAATATTTCTTCTTGGAGCAGGCGAATAGTTACGCCCTTTTATCCATTTATTTTGATCGTTTAATTAACATTTCATGTGTTTGCTGCCACATACGTTTAATGAATGATGAAATAAGTCAAACTTGAGCTTAGTCTGCTAGGGATGAAAATGAATTAAATCACAAATGTCTTGCTGATTTGACCTTTAAAATCGCTTCTTCTGCTCTGATTTTTAGAAAGTATCGTGCTTTTTGGAGATTATCCCATTTTCATACTTGAAAGATCGATGAGGCTAGTGTCTCTAAGAATTAAAGAGGTATAGAAGTAAGAACAGAATATTTCCAATTGAAAAATTCAACGCTAAATTTTTGAACTTGGATATAGACTATTTCCACTATTAAAGTCACTCTCTTCGTTCCATGAATGCAAATTCACTGCTAAACTAGATGATTAAAGTTTTATTCCGTAGTTTTATTTCCATGTTGCTCTGGAAAATTTTTACAGGTATCAAACAGTACGCAAACTAAAACAGTCGATTCATGGATTATCACCAATTTCGAGTAATTGGACTTTCTATACAGTATCCACCACTTTCCAAAACTGACTCTCCAATCTTGGAGTGCAAAGAGTTCATTCGTTCAAATCGGAAATCTGCAACTCGGACTGATCAAATTCATGACGTTTTTTGGAACTTGAAATGTTTAACCATCCATGAATGTTCCTGTTAATGACTAGTCATACGGATGTTACGTTAAAAGAGTATTTTTTGGCTGCGTTGAAAGAGTTCCACTTTCTCGTGCTCTATCTATTATTTGCAGAAGCTGAGCCTTACCCATCTTAATGGACATAACCCTAATCATAATCTGTTATGTCTGAGAGAGGTACGTCATATCAAACTATGATTAGGATTATATCCATTACGATGTCCAGTGCACCCAAACGCAGCCACAATCCATTTAAATCCTATATAAGGTTTAGCAGGATATATTCACCAAACAAGAGTACTACTATATTATTTTCCATCAAACGATAGTATTCGGGACCATTGATACACGACTGAATGATTATTTCATAAATTAATGTCGTAGTAAAAGCGAATAACTTACAATCATAAAGCTTCCTCAATTCAGCCATTGACATGTTGGCCGCTTCAGAACAATACAGCTGCGCCCAGGATACCTAAACACAATTTTCATACTTTAAAAATTGAAAATCAAGAACATTCAGGCAATAATGTAAGCTACAACACAGCTACGAGAATCAAAAGGAATTGTCTAATCATTCGCTACATCGTTCTCTATTGCCAATTGTAGGATGACAACATTGGTGTTTTGAGGAAACCTAACATTGTCAACCAATGCTGAAGATAGATCTGTCTACATCGCTCTAATAACGATGGGAGAAGTCCGAAGTACCTCATCATTACTGAGAAGTAACCGCTAACTTTTTAGATTGCTTATACTTCCTAAAATGTTGTCTCGTAGTGTTTCAAAACCTCCAAATCTTCTCCAATCTTAATATGCGAAGGAGTTCCTATTTTCACAGAAAATTTCATAGATTTCACAGAAAACTGAAGGGATGGCGAAGCTATCTTGATATAATTAACGTACCTCAAGATCACCATTTCGTAAACCAATCGAGTAAGATCGGCTAGATCGTGCTATAGTTGTAACCATGCCAAAATTATATTCGATCACTTTTGAAATAGCTTCAAGTACATTGTAATCAGATATGATGCTTTTTCCATGATTCGAAAGGAGCAAATTAAGCAATGATTCTAATCTCCACATAGTGTGCTCTAAATTAGTGCATGCTTCCTGCAAGAAAGTGACTTTGTATCCTCATCGAATACTATATATCAACATCCACTAAAAGTGAATAGTTTTATTTAAAAACAAACTTTCAATGATGGGTGTGCATGTTCTGCGATAAAATGTTGCAGCTTTGGATCGTGAAATGCGATTGCTTTTTCGACATGGCCAAAAATCCGTTCATAGAGTCGTTTATCAAAAGAGCGCCACTGTCTAAAAGTTAAAATCCTTAAAAGCTAACATTATACACCAGTTTACGTAGATGTGCTTGCGTAATTCAAGCATACAGTTTATTCACGCCAGTAACCCTGAAGAGCAACAACAAACTGATAAGGGGACTTACTAACTTTATGCTATCCGCATTAGCGTTTGCATACGATATTATAACTTCAGACGCCACAAATTTTTTAAGATCCAATTCAGTACTGCTAAGTAAAAGAGCTGCCATTATCTCATCCAGCAGACCGTCAAAATTCATACTAGACGTAATAGCATCCATTCCAACAACATCTACAGTCGACGATATAGCTTCAGAAAGCAAATGCCTAGCATACTTCTAAATAGAAATCCATAAAATTAAAGATCAGTTGTACTAAAAGCTAAAGAAAAATATTTCGAACAAGTGAGTCTCTGGATAAGTTCAGTAATCGGATCCGCGGAAGAAATATGTTCTCATATTATTCAAAATCAATTACGTGTCAGAAACAACGAAAACTTCTAAGACTGAATGACAAGCAAGTGAATCTAGACGTGGCATAACCCAAACAGGTTTGGTTAGAATTAAGCATAACAATGGACCTCATGAAACTTGAAAGTTATAAGCTTGAGCAACTCACATGTATTACTGCTTCCTCGACATCAAACGATAGTATAAGTTCTTCATCGTGAAGTCCACCAACATAATAGCACATTGACTCAAGCACGTAAGTATTTAATGCAAGTTCCGTTACCAAATGCTAAATACAGACTGTATTATCCAAAGTAAAAAGCACATGATTGGAATTGATATTGTTACAAGCACAATCTTATATTTTATTCAAAAAAGATGTAAAAGAAAAGACAGTCATCAGATGACTTCGTAAAAAATACTCACCTACCTTGATGGTATTCCTTCCTGCTAATGGCAAATTTTGCTGCAGTGTTCTGTTGCAGTATTCTGACAAAGAATCTATAAATTATAAACAACAATTTTTTTTTGGACATTTTGCTTAGCAATGTGACATCAAATTCCAAAAAAAAAAAAAAAAAACCACGTATCAAAATGTAAACATGACTCCGGAGCAATGTCTAAGAGATGCAAAGCCCCACATCACATCCCGCCGTAAATGTTTCTGGGCACAAAAACATCTTTGTAAAGTAAATAAGGATTATTAGAACAGTTCGAACTTGATTAGTCAAGCCGATCATGAAACTGATTTACTAGAGAAAAATAATGTAAAACATACTTATTAAAGTTTTCATGAAACCTACGACGGCAGCACCAAATGAAATTCGCTTTACCAATGTTTCTTGTGAGATTTTTTTTCCATCTTCAAGTTTTCCTAACATCAAGCTTGGTTCTACAGTCATTTGCTTGAAATCCCACGAATTAACTGAAAAAGGGAAAATGATGGAAGTGTAATTAAAAAAATTGGAAATGCTACGACATTTCGCGAAACTGAACCTTCGATCAATTCTTGAAAAGGATTTGAATGATCCAAAATATTTACCATTTAATCCAGTTCTCCCCAAAACAGAAGTTTTCGTTCCCATTTCAAAAGTATTACCGTCTCCACTTTTTTTCTCGATAAGAAAGCATGCTATATTATTTATGTCCTGGAAATATTACCAAGTAATGTGTTAAATACATTATAGCTACTTTATTTCTTCCTACAAAGCTCTCTTTACTGCCTCCAATATTCCGAAAAATCGAATTTTGCACTAACAAAACAGTGAATATGCTAAATGAAGTAATTTCAAAAGAAAGATAAGACCCAAGTAAGAAAAACATTGGCAGCACATCCACTACAATAATGCAGAAAAATTAATAAATGCCACCACTTAAAAACCATTCACACCGCCACTGAACAACCGAGGATTTCCCGCGGTTCAGATAAACTTTTCCAGTAAAACTCGCAACAAGGACTCTTAAACTTATATGTTGACCATGAATCAAACCTGCTTAGCAAAAACGACAAGCAAATTAGCATCTGATGCATTGATAAAATGATTTGTTGCAATCAATTTTTGTTTGTCATTAATAAGCTCACATAAAGATGTCACTGATTCTGAATTTGAATCCCTGAAAACTTTGAAAAATTCATCTATCGAAACATACTACATCATTTTTCCTGTTAGACAAAACATGGAAATTATCCGCAGACGAGGCCAATGAATTGCATGAATGTATACAAGTGCCTCAATTTATGAACTTCTGTAGAAAAGAGTGAACAGTGTTTCAAAACAAACAAAATACCAACATTTCAGGTCCGGAAAAACCAACTACGGGTCGAATTACTCCCGATGCAATTTGCGGTAGATAACGAGACTTCTGCAGGTCATTACCATACAGCAGAATAAGAGACGCTGTTAAATGAGTTTGCTCGAAACGAAAATAAAAACTCCAGTATGATCCTAATCCTTCACAAATAGTTAAAAGATCTTTGTAACACATATCGACACCACCTGAATATTTCTACTCTAAATAAATTTCTACTGGAACAGAAATTTTAGAATTGAAGATAAAACCTCTGTTTCTACCGTTATTCAGTGTTAGAATATTTGTTGAAACGAAACGAGTCAAATCCCCATGTTACCTTGCGAGTGATGTCTAGCAACATTTCTTTCTTCCCTTTACTTTTTACAAAATTATGTAAAATCAAAGTGACATACCATATTTCTTAGGAACAGCGTACGAAGAGAGCTTGTATTTATCCCAAAGAGCCATGAGAGAGTTCTCCCGATCAGCTGGAAACTGACTACGTAAAATTTGAAATAGAATAATGAAAAGTTATCATGTTTTATATAGTACACCAAACTTTCCTTAGATGTTGCAATGATATAATTGCTGCTATCTAACCTGCTGTTTTGATGTCGTTCTTGAGTGCAGATACTAATTGCAACATACTCTCAGCTGCATCTGTATCAGAATATTCCGGATAAATGAAGAAATCCTTAAATGAGGATTTTCATGTAGTACACAGAAAATTAAAAGTGATGAAATTTCTTGCCAAGTTTTGCAACAATAAAAGTTAGCAACAATTCATTTTGATACAATGATTTCGATAATGCTCGGTGGATAACTGTCACAAAACGGCAATATATCCAAACAACGGCATTTAGTGAAAACGTAAAGTTAAGGAGTACGTTCCGCATAAATTTGGTGATTTCAAATGAATCATTGAGCAATTTCGAGAAAAGAGAAAGAGAAAGCTGTCATGTTGTCAAAACGAGGATCTCAGAATATAAGGCTGAAGTTGCACGGATGTAATAGAACCTGTGAGCCGACACTAACAAAAACTTTCAAGACAAACCTCCTAAAGTCAAGAAAAAAATTTCGCTATCAAACAAAGCAAAATATATGAATCTAAGCGAATTTTTTCAAATCAGCAAAAAAAAAATTAAGCAGGCTGCCAAATTTTATAATTACTTGAATATCTGAGGGTTAAATATAATAAAATGGAAATGCACTTTTTCAAAGCGATTTAATGCAAGTCCACGACTCAATGAAACTCTTTGAATTGGTATGCCATACTCCTTAACAATATCAAGTGCTGATAAGCCATCTGGTCCTTTCATAATTTTGATTTTTTGCGCTCCTACTGATTGACAACTTCTAACTGGTAACACACCCTTCGTACCAATGAAACATGACTGAAGGACTGTTTTCAACGTATAACTTCTCATTTTTCCTGTAAAAAATTTAATTATAATCTAATTCTCGCTGTAAAGGGTTACGTGAAGTATCAAACCACTGAAGTTATGAACGTATGTTGTTACAAATAAACTATGCATTCCACGAAAAATAAAATCCCTAGCAGTTTTCTTGGATGCTCTCAATAGACTTCGCTGGCCAGTATCCCAAGTTTACCCCTGTTTCTCTATTTCTATTTCATACAATAATGTTTCTATCCTTCCTACTTCAATCCTCATTTATCAAGCGGAACGATTCTACGGAAGCTACCAGCAAGCTTACTGCAAGCCATTCTATGAAGTGGTAGACTGTCAGGAAAGTCGTTTACTATTTAAAGCAACAAAAAAACTTTTATGAAAGAATTTCGTATATTACATTCAGTGATATACTAACTCTTGCTTTCCGTTTCTTATTTAATCACTGTCCTGTCGTTTTCTCACCAACTTATTTCACCAAATTGCATCATTTATACTTTAATATATTCGTTTCTTATGCTTCTACTTACTTTCATCAAAGTAATAATGTGACCGGAAGAGCAAACATCCAACATTCAATGCCACCCTATCCCATGGCATCCAAACGAAAATCTAACCAATACAATATAACAGACCGCTAGGTGGCTAGTAAAATGCTAAACACCTCATGAACCAAATCCTTATGATAAAAGTCACTTTTACAGTACTACTGGGGTAATAGGAAGGGTTTTATTTATATGGGGAGTGTGAATTTATTCTACACTGGATATCCGGAAACGCAATTCGGATCTCGGGACAGAAGTTTTCATCCTAGCCTAAAGGACGTAACCTGTTTCTAGAAGTTGAGAACACTATTACTTTCAGTTTTCTTTTTATCCTTCGCTAAATATTTGGTATTATTTTTTCTCGTTTATCGGATATTATCTGGTTGCGCTCTTTGGTGAAAGTAATTCCAACAGGGAAAGCTTCTGGGAACAAGAGTCCGTGATACTGGGACATGCCAAGGCGGGCAATGCAGTTTACTATTTTAAGCCTCTTTGCGCTTCTCCTACGGTTCAAAATTTTGGCTTCTTTACTGTTTATGTGTGTCTTACAGGCCCGTGATGCCATTATCCGGGCTCGATTTGGCCATTTATGGATTTAACCGTAACATTCAGAAAATAGAGGAAGCAGGAATTTCGTACGAGTTACGTATTATTCGCGATAAACTAACACTTGGTTTAAGTACTGAACCTATCTTAAAACAATCACCAACTGTTGGATGCTTTGCTGGAAATTGGACGAGCCTGGACAATGTGGAAGGCAATGGAACATGTGTAACGGTATTTGCTTTAAAAACGTTTATTGTAAATAATTTGATTTAATTCATTATCAGTGCCGCATTTTTAAGCAGAACAAAGGAATAAATGAATTCAGGCAGCGAATGAATTTATGGATCCGGATGACGAGCAGTATCTCCGTTTTTTAAAAAATCTGGACCCAAAACGTTGTAAGGATCAAGACCATTATAAAGTCCTTGGGTTATCAAATCTACGCTGGCAGGCCAGTACTTCGCAGATTCGTACTGCCTGTAAGTTATGAAAGACTCCTAATCTGTTTCGTATGATTTCAGTGCATCAAGTTTTATGAAATGAAGTCAGATCCGTTGCCACGCTTAGTTTATTGTTCAGCTTAGTTAACTTTTCCCGTGTTATCATGATGGTATTTGACGGAATCTACGATTTTTTAACTTACAGTTTTTTGTGTAAACTTTGTTTTTATTTATGCAACATTGCACAGAGCTTTTAAGTTCGTTATTAAATCTAAGGATCCGGGAATTCCGAAACTGAAATTTATTTGAATTTTTGAAGTGTGTTTTTATCTTTATTTATTTATTAATTTTGTCTTTTTTTATCTTTGATGCTTTTTTTTGCAGATCGTGTCAAAGTGCTGAAGCATCATCCGGATAAGAACAATGCAGTAAAGGCTGAAGCTGGCGGTGGCGAGGACTACTTCACATGTATTACCAAAGCCTATGAACAATTAGGCTTATCGGAACAGAAAAGGAGAGCCTATGACTCTGTGGATCCGTTATTCGATGATTCCATCCCAGACGAGAAAATGATCAATTCTGACAATTTTTACGATATTCTGGCGCCAGTCTTTATTAGGAATGCAAGGTTTTAAAATTATTTCAGATTTTCTTCAAATCATAAAAACTCCGCTATTATCACACTCTTTTATTGGTTTGATATTGTAAGATCTGCATTTTTCCAGAAGGCCATCCGGTTGTGAAACGACTAGTTATAGGTTCATAATTTTTCCAATCGTGGGTATGTGAAATTGTTATATTGCAGCAGCGCTGCTTACGCCATCGAAAAAAAAAAACAACTTTCTGTTTAGTGCTTAAACAAGCAGGGCTGTTTCATTTTTTCTTCTGGTGAAATATTTGCTTGATTTCGGAGATTCTTACGACTTCAATCTATTTATATCATAGTAATTGTTTGATACGAGGATTTCTTTGCTGTTTCATTTTTACTGATGTTTGAGATTGTTATAGAATTTTGTCGACATTTGACGTGATGACAAGTACGCGGAGGTTTTTTAGAATTGTTAAAGCAGAAATTAGTACTTACCATTAGCTGTTCTAAAATTCCTGAAGCAAGTCGATATTGGTGTGCTTTCATTCAAGACTTATATAAGATTGAGAAGTTTGTAGATGAGCAAATGAGAAGTTTGTATGCCGTATAACAAATTATAAATTTATATCATTTTTAGGTGGTCTGTTCGGCATCCTGTACCATTACTAGGCGATATCAACAGTGTACAAGGTGAAGTTGACAGATTTTACTCATTTTGGTTTAAATGGGATTCATGGCGTGAATTCTCGTATCTGGACGAAGAGGATAAGGAGAAGGGAGAAGACCGATGGGAAAGACGTGAAATTGAGAAGATAAATAAGGTCAGTATGTATTTTTTGTCGAAATCGTTGAGGATACGACTCAGACTAGGGAAGAGTTTTGGATGTGAAGGAACATCAGAGGAGATCTTTACATGTATTCCGGGCGCAAATATAAGTATATAGCTTGAAAATTCTCTTTACATTTCTTTCTATTAGTTGAAATAAGTTTGCATATCAATCTCCTGTTCCAAAATTATGAAATTCCGTACAACTTTTATGTGATTTTGATTAGGTTGAGCGAGAAAAACGACGTAGGAACGAAATGAAACGAATAAGAAATCTTGTTGAAATAGCGTATCGTAAAGATCCGCGAATAGCAATGTTCAAGGAGCAGGAAAAATTAAGAAAGGAGAATCAAAGAAACGAGCGTAAAAAAGCTCTGGAAGAGAAGAGAGCCCAGGATGAGAAGAAGAAATTGGTAATTTTTGGTTTGAGCTAAACATTCAGTAAATGCTGCTATCTTTGTAAAGAGTAAATAAAGTATGCAAGGTCTTTTTTTTCAGGAAATTGAGTTGAAAAATAGAAAGATAAAAGAGGAACAATTAGAGAAAGAACGGCAGCAGCGGGCTTACGAAAAGCGTATAAAAGAGCAGCAGAAAAAACTGCTTGGTGAAGCCCGAAGAAAGCTCCGTAGAACTGCAGAAGTTTGTTTGTTGCATTGAATTCGTTATATTCCATGTGAATCTCTTGAATCTGTATCCTCAAAAAACTTTGTTTTGGAATTGGTGTGATAACGATAACGGTTGCACACATAAGAGAAAAGCTTCAAGAAAACCGGGAAGAAATAGCCCTATGTTGATCGGCGAAAACTAGTATTTTGAATCGCAACACGAATAATTAGAATAAATATGACAGTTTGTGAGTCTCATTGGGATTTCTGTTTGGTTATGGGTTAAAACCATCATGAGGAAGCAGTACTAAATGATTACCTGACATTATTAGTCAAAACAGTGTTTTTGAGAAAAAAGTGTAATCCTTAGGGTAAGAATTACTGGAATGCGGATGTGTCGTCGAAATTGTCTTGCCTGGAAGCAATTGAGCATGTCTGTTTGCGATTTGATGCAGTTCATTTGAATGAAATCACTGCTAAGCTTGAATTGTTAAGCAGTTTCACAGAAGCAATGAACATTTTAAACGTTCAGGTACGCATATTCACTTGAAATAGGTATCATTGATGTGACGTATGATTTTCTGTTCCTTGTTACAGTAAATGGTGCTGTAAAGTGGGTAATGCATTAATTTTGCTCACGGGAATTTTGTTATCATTTCTTGCTATACATAATAAGACTTGAGTAAGAAAATAATATGCCGTATGACTTGCAATTTGTTTTATGGAAGTATGAGTTTTAGATTCATAAAGAAACTCCGGAAAATGTCGAGACCAAAGATGGAGTCTCTGAGAATGCTACAAATAACATATCTCGTTGGTTCCCTGACGAAATAGCGTTACTAGTTAAAGCCACTACTTTGTATCCTGTCGGTACCACTAAAAGGTTGAAATTTGTGCTCACGCTTTGTCTCAAATCTCAATTTATTGTTAACAAGTATTGTGTGGTGCGGTAAATTGTGAATAGGTGGGATGCATGGCTATAAGATAGTTTTCAAAAGATTTTGATGTGACTATGTTTTGTGAAATTAAATGAAGAAAATTGTTTTTAGATGGTCAGAGATTGCAAATTATATCAATGAGCACCGTGAAAGGAAAAATGCAAAAAAGAAAACAGAAAAGGATGTCTTGATTCAGGTATTCTATTTTGATTATTCATTGTAGCGCCTTCTGAGAACACTTAGCTTGACGCCGTCTTGTACATTTTTCATACATCGTGAAATAGGTTTCAGGAAAAAAACTTTTTTTTTCACTTATGGCTACGAGTTATTTAGTACCGACAGAGATGAAGCACTTCACAAAATAGATGTCACTAGAAAAATTAACAATTTGTTGGATTTACACCATATGTGTGTATATCTTTTCA
Source organism: Cercopithifilaria johnstoni (assembly GCA_916381525.1). Lineage (NCBI taxonomy): Eukaryota > Metazoa > Nematoda > Chromadorea > Rhabditida > Onchocercidae > Cercopithifilaria > Cercopithifilaria johnstoni. Next base: position 13,046 of record CAKAEH010001704.1, on the reverse strand, counting down.
AACACTTTAATTCTGCTATGAATTCGTTTCTCATAATTTATTAAAATTTAAAGTCACTTAGTTTCAGGTGAAAACATTGAAATCATTAAGTAACGCGCAAGATCAGAACAAAATGGACATTTTGGTTAATTCAGCAAAAGGAAGTGAATTGGAGTGGAAAGCAGAAGAGCAAAAGTTGCTTGAAGCAGCGCTTAAAAAATTCCCGTCATCAGATCCAGACCGTTGGGAAAATATTGCAAATTTTGTAGGGAAATCAAAAAAGGAGTGCATAAGGAGGTTGGTAAATTATTTTCAATATTGCTATAAATCTTGTTCAACAAGACAGCTATCGACAGGAAAACGGTACCTAAAATCCCGATTACGGGCTTTTCTCAGCTGTAGAATTTTTTAAAATCTCCATTCCATTTGTACTTGGGTTATTCTTCCCACTTACCTCTCTACCTTTATCAGATTGTTCATATGTTAGGGGAGTTTCTTTGCTCATCGAAAACCTTCACATTCAAACAACAATTTTAAACTAGCAGTTTTAAAACAATCATATTCAACAGTTGCCTAATTTTTGTGTTTTACTTTCCATTAGTTAGCCCAAAAAAATCCATTGATTTTCAGATTCAAATTTCTCGCAGAAGTGGTGAAAAGTAAAAAGGAGCAGTTTTCTTAATACTTTGCTGAATTAGCATACCTTCTGATTTCTTGACTTTGTAAGGAATACTTGTACTTTTTGAATCACCGACTTAGTATGTTTCGAGCACTGATCGACAGTGCTCTTGCTCAACTTATTTTTCTCGTATATTTCAGATTTCCATACTTGTTCTACTTGTGGTCTGAGTAGAATTGATATCGTATTAATGTCATCCCATCATTTTAAGGAACTACCACCTAGATGTTGACTTATTTAATGAAGTACAACTTAGTCAGAGATGCTGTTAAGAGTTCCCATTTCATATCTCATTACGGTGTTGCAGAGTTTAAAAACACTGTAAAATTTCTGTCTTCCTCTTTACTAATTGTAACAGTCGGGATAGTCACCAACTCAGAACGATGGGTAGTTAGAGGAGTAAACACTATACAGAATGAAACCTCAAACTTATAACTTGAGTACTAGAAACTGGATACCTTTCAGTACACTTTTTGTCTCCTTGGAAGTGTACATTGAAAGCTAAAGAGATTCGCAATATTTAATATCATCTCATTCCTACTGATTAGTATTTACATATCTGCTTGTTCACCTCGTTCGTAGTAATTACTTAGATATTTCCTTACTAAGAATTTGTCTTCTCGTAAACACTTTCAATTTTAATTTGGACCAAAACTTCATCTTTTAGGACACAATTCATTTTCCACTACGCTAATGGTGCATTATTTTAAATCGAAGTCGGGTGCATAAATATTCTAAATAATTTGTAAATCACAAATTTAAATGGTTCAAATACATACAATCATCACGTAAAGTAAGCAAGACTAGATGGAACTGCGAGGCATTTCCTATAGGCGGATCTCATTTTCATTATGGAAGAAGTGCAAGAAATATAGCACTGTTGTTGATACCCTTCCTAGTCGTCCCGAAAATTTATCTCCCAAATCAGTTGTTCAGGATGGATCTCTGGTTTTGCATTGAAGCATGTCAGGATCAATTTAAGTGAACGAGTAGAATATATGAGTTGCAGCAGATTCGAGTCACAAGGAAACAGGAGAAAATTACTGTGGATTAATTAGTTACGTTTAGGAAAATCTATTTCAGCTATGGCAGACAAGAGCAAGTAAGTAAAGTTAGAGGAGGTCGAGGACGAAATCATTTAAGCATTTATTTTTAGGAATATGTGATTTGAAAAGTTGAAGCTTCCTAGACTACTCGCATCAACAGATATGTATGTGTATAGCGCAGTAACAAATTCATTCAAATGCGATTCGTATCAGAAGTGAGGCGCATTCGTCCATTGTACGCAAACGACCCGTATTCAAACGCACATGTGAATAGCCTTAATATAGTTCTATATGTACTTCGTTTCGACCATCAGGACAAATAAAGCAACTCGTTCCTTCAGCACAGCATAACAGTCATAGTTAAGTGACCGTGTACATACATAATTGTGCAGAAACTGCATAAAGAGATAAGAAAGTCCGTAAGGCTAGTTTCCACACTACTTCATTTAATCCACCGGGAATAGCTACTTTATATAGATGTCCACTAAAATTTTGAGATAGTGATGAAGTTTCAAACCTGCACGAATGCTTTTTATCGGAATTGTATATTCACCGACAAAATCATTTGCTGAAGTTGAGTCGAAATCTTTCACACAGAAACGAAGCAGTGCGAAATCAGGGAAATGAAGCGGGAATGTAAATGTTTCATTGAACTGTGGATTAAAGCTGAAACACACTAAACGCTTGGATCAAAGACAAACCTAGGAATGGACTGAGCTGTTTTTATAGATAGCTTCTACACACAAACAAAGAATTTGAATTTCTAGGTTAAGCGTGTACATTTGAAAATTGTGATTTCCAAGTTTCCAAGATATGCGGCAATAACAAGCAATACTTCCTCCGTTAATGTTTTAATAAAACAAACAACAAAGCTCACTGTCCACCTAAAAAATCAAAAAAAAAAATTATGTAAAAACGTGTACCCGTTATTGCGAATGGTCTTTGTCCGGAATTTTCGGGAATCAGCCGGAATCCCAAAGACCTCAACAGTCACATACGGGTCGATAACATCATTTTTTTGCGATGTCGGTAAATATTGTCCACTTATAACCTGAAACTCGAAAAATAATGACGAATATGGATGTGTTAATGCAAGCATGATACTTCATTTACTTTGTTTTATTCATGAAACATTTCTTATACTTTCCAAAAATCAGAACATTTTCTGGCATCTAGAACAACCGAAATTAAATATTTACTGGATTCAAAGTGATAAATGGGACAATTAATAAGTCAACTCTGCAAAAAACATAGCCTACACTGACATCACGCATCTTTATTATCCAAACATATATACACTGGTAAAACAACTAGCTATATCAGAATCTTACTTACAACCGTGTAAAGTGGCAAAAGCAACCTACCCCAACTAGCATCGTTGTTATAACTGTACCAGATACTTCGGGCATACGTGGATCTGAAAAATGAAACATTATTATTTTGTATGAAGTTAGATGCGTCTATTTAATTTGTGCTATTCGACTAATAGACAACTGCGTACAATACAACAAAAGTTGATGTAGAACTTTGTGTTCACTTCTTTAATTTCTTAATCTTGATGCCTTTCAGATCTTCAACTGAAGAATGTGATCCTTAATTTCCCACGTATTCAAGAAACACAGACACCTTGAGCAGTGGTAAGCTGCTCGTATTTACTTTCACTCTAATTCCTTATATTTATTTATAAAAATATATCTCAAAAAAAGAAACCAACCAAGTCCATCAATAAGTGTCTTTGATTTGAGCACGTAACCACAATTACCATTAGTTCGAAATAGACCATTAACTAAATCGAGGTATTCTCCTGAAGTTTGCATATTCATCGCGACCGACTGTATACCGCAAAGCCATGAAGGGATGGGATCCATATTGCTTGAATCCTGCCGTAGACCTTTCGGGAACGACTTCACAAATCTTTTTGATGTATAAGCAGTAAGCGAATAACCGCTTTGCATATAGTTTGCAACTTTCCCTTCGGATAAAGAAGAGGAACCGTCCATAGGGTCTGAAGACATTTCGGATTTTGTTTTTTATAATCTCGATATTTGAATGAATTCAAAATACTATTTGCAAGTAGCCAAAAGAAGTAGTTTGTTATAGACTTAGAATTAAAGCACTTGCTGCATACCAAATTTGAAAACAAATTAGAAAAGCTTTCTGAACTTCTTTTGTTCCCATAATAATCAGCTCTTAAAATATAAAACAAAAACCAACGTTCATCGATATCTTTGAAGACATTGTGAGAAAGTTTAACAGATGGCAGTGATATCAGTAGAGAAAATTCTGGGTCAAGTATAATGGTGCCTTTATTTCCACTATTATTTTGGATTACTTCGTCATTATCCTGATCAAATTTCTGATCAGGACCTTGTTCTGATCTCAATTTTTTGCCGCGTAACAGATACTTGTTCTTCAAAGCATTTGGGGAAGGTAAGGGTTGAGAAGCTCCATTTTTGGGACGCATGTATATTTTGTCGCCTAACACCTAAATGTATATAATGGAAAAATGTATAGCTTTGGAAAAAGTAAAAGATAAATATTTTAAATGAAAGTGAGCAAAAATATTCTAAATAAAAAAACAGTACAAATACATAAAACATTTTCACGGTCAGAACAAACCTCCTTAAAAATGCGTGCCATTGCCTTCTGTTGAGGTAAGCCAACATGATTCTCAATAGTCAGTATCACCGGATAAGGATTTGTTTTGAAAGCGTACACATTAATTTCTTTCAATGCATCTTTCAAAGTGATCGTTCCAATTAACGTACGCTTGTGAGTAATACACGGTTCTCCTTCTTCGCCATCAAAAACGTCTACTGAAGCATTTACAACTTGGTATCAAATTTGAATTAAAATTTGGTAAAGTTTACAATGAAAATGGTAATAATATTCTAAACATACATTCTAAAAGCCATAAACAACATACAACATACATAAAAAACATACGTTCTAAAAGCCGTGCACCCTTTTTCAGTGCGTTGATATAACCTTCAACAGTTGCTTCACCCTTCATTTGCAATCCAGTAAGATAGGTATTATGACTTGAGTTGACATAATAATGACTTAATGTATGATCCATGTCCTGGAAAACTTCTTCATATCCAGGCTTCATGATGTGACCCCATTTATCAAGCAGCAACCAACGGAAACCTACAAATTATTCAAAATTTTTACAAATGATTCATAACGCTGCAAACAGATCTTGATTGAATCGTAACATATGTAAACTTAGTCTTTTTTTAATGACTCTTTTGCTTAATTGTCAGCCTGTAGTTTCTGAAATATCTGTCACACTATGAAGTATCATATAGTATTTTTTATCAAGTAATCGCTAACTGCTGATGGAATTACCCAGAGCATAATAGCAATTAAATTGCAAAATTCTGCATATTATGATAACTTTCAGAAAATGAACCAAAATAATGTGGAAAATTCAGTCATAATGTAGTACCTACGGGTCCAAGTATTTTTACGCCTTGTTTTGCTGTCTCGAAATTGTCGATAATTGATGCAGCCTTCTTTTCATCAACATCATCAAACTGTAATATAGTTCCAGTGATGAAATCTTTCTTTTAATCTATACTATATAAAAAAGCTTAAAATGCATGAACTGCTTTGAAATTTTGCATCGAATTTTCGATCTTTTAATACACAGAAAAATATATATCAAGTATATGAAGTGAATGTGCTTTGCAATACCTGTTGTTCGGTGGTTAAAAATGTTTTCAGATCGACAGCAGACAAAGCTGGATCGTTGGTTGTACTAAACATCCTCATTACATGTATCAGATCCGGACGCTCTGTTAGTTGGGAGAAGAATTTAAGGAATTCATTTTCATCTAACTGCCCATCATTATTACCAAAAGAATCTGATTGCTGAAAAAGTTAGAACACTATTTGTTTGTGGAAAAATTTAAAAACACAAAGCACATCAACTTTTGGAAAGAAGAAATTGCAGAAAACAAACAGTGAATTGGAATGACACCTGATTATCCCCTGAAATTCGGATCTAAAAATGTTCAATAGCTGCAAAGAACAATTATGAAGACAAACGGATGTGAACTCCACTGTCGCATATCTGGAGAAAAAAGAAACGAATTTGGACATAAATCATTCATTTATGAGCCATTTGAAAAATGACCGTGTACAGAGCAAGTGCATATTTGTTACTGATTTGCAGATTCAGCGTTTGCAGCAGCTTCAATATTTCATCAAAACTTAGTCTGCCTGAAATGATGTTATGAATCCACACTGCACATGTTATGAATCACAGTTGCCAAATGGCATGCCGCATATAGTACGTGCTGTATATTATACGGAATTTTTTGAAAGTTTATGAACAACATTGATTTAATCCTAAATAGACTACCAGTATTCAGTCTTTACTTGATTACTAATATTCAGTAATTTCCTCTAAACTAAATAAAAATTCGGCATTCATGTTCCGTTAAGCCTACCATTATTATTTCCACATCTAGAAATGAGCCCATTTTGGCTCTCTATGGAATTAAAAACCACCAAATATATTGAATATTAGTAATACTTGATTACTAATATTCAGTAATTTTCTTTAAACTAAATAAAAATGAGGCATTTAAATAAAAATTTCGTTTAATGAGCTACAAATCAACTGACCATTTTTGTTTATATCAGCTTTCCGGAAATTGTCCAAAATCCAGCGCTCTTCGTCAAAGTGCACACGTTTTCGATTTTTCTTATCAACAAGATATTGCAAACCCTTCACAAATTTATCTCTCACGGATGGATTTTCAGCAGCAAAATCAACTGATTTGTGGAGCATACGTCGATGAGTGAAAATTACAGACATACACATTTCTGCCTTCAATCTTTGTTTGTTGAATGTCCGCAAAAAACCGCTATCAAAACTTCAATGAGCGAAATGAAATCAATAAATGAGATCAAAAGGACATTCGCAAGTGTTGTCGACTAATGACTGTCAAGAAGTGATAGAGTTGAAGTAATTCAATTAATTATGTACAGGAACCATAAATCGCATCATAATTTAAGGCTAAAAACTACTTGACTTTTACTTCTTATTAAATTTAGTCCTTTAAATCAGCATGTACACCATCCATACAACTACATACACATATAAGCGTCCATATCTTGATGCTCATCTAATTACAGACCATAAAAAATAAAACCTAACCGTAACTTTTTCGCGAAAAGAATATTTCTTGGAAGCTTTGTGAAGATTATCAGAACTGAATCCCTTTCGCACCTCCAAGATATCATCAATATTTACTAAAAAATGGCTATTTGTACTGCACCATTTCTCAGAAGGTTGCAAATCATTTGTTCCACTTTTAGAATTGAAATATGGACAGATGTTTTAGAGTAATGAAATCCCGTACAACATCGAATGGAAAGGTTCCTTAGGCTGGTTACACTTCTATGAAAAATAATAGCTTGAATGACAAGGTTAACTTATAGCACAAAGTAACCTTCTTAAGTTCTTACAAAGCTACCACAGCAATAAGTATAATATGTAACAGAGGTGTTATCAATATAAAAACGGAACGGTGAGTACCATATAAGGTAAAAAGGTAAAACCGCAACACGAATCATTTTATTAATTGTAGGCCGATTCAAAAAGTTAGCAACTTACCAGATTTGAGTTTTAACGACACAAACTTCCTACAAACATCCGAATGATAACACAGCCACTTCTGATCTTCCACATAAACATTTCCAGACGTTATCAAGCAGCCCGATTTGATCCGACACATCTTTACACCCATCTGACACAATTCTAGACATTCCTTTAATTCATCTTCTTTTGTGACAGTCGCTTCATCGTCCATGACGGTCCCTAGAAAAATCTGGAATATTACAACGATTAAAAAATTTGATAAACTTGAACGAGCAGAATGAAAATTCAATTCAGTGATGAAATTAAACGCTACATTATGAAGTAGAACAATGAACAAAATAATACATGCATACTTCATGTATGAAATTTAATAATAGAAAATATTAGTATTCAACGTTTCTCATTGGAAATCGATTTTTGGAGAATGGGTGGGACATCAAACTGATGTAACTTTCGACAGTAAAGAGTCTAGACATATGAAGCCTGGAACAAAATGTAACCATAACAGAATTAGAGCCCTCAGGATATCTAGTCATGGAATATACAGGGAAAAGAGAGAGAGAGAGAGTAAGAAATTAAAAGCATACAAAAATAATCAATGACGGAATAGTGTTTTTAAAATCAATTCAACTAAAATAGGAAGCATAAAATATATTAAGCCGAGAGAGGATGTAAACAATGTATTAACTTTTGCTCTCATGATAAAAGAATTTCAATGACAAATGCAGTCCTGCATTCACTTTTGCATTCATCATAAGAGAATTTTACCGATAGATGCAACTCATAATATTCGTAATTTCAGTTCTGAAAATTTAAAATTCATAATTTCTTATAACATTTGCAAATAATGTTATGAAAAGGTTAATTAAGTCAGTTTCACAATTACATGGGAATATTTCGGAGTGTATCCTAGAAGCTTAGGAAGGGAATGAAAATCTCTTCCATTTTGCAAATAGTCATTCCTTTGATGTTCTGTCACAAATTCGAGGTAATACATATTATGCTTACTCTAAACAGTAAAGTACCAAGCCTTAATTATGTTTTCTACGATGCTCCCGATCCAAAACGTTATTTCGAAATAAGTGCGTTATGCACGACATATCTTGATGTGCCTAAGTTAGTTTTGCTCGCATACCCAGTGGAGAAATTTCTTAACTAAAATGTCAATTATTGAAAATTCCAACAGATATAGCTCGCTAAATTTCAACTATTGTTTCCAGGAGAGGGATGACATGTCATATTACGTCAGATTACACGTGACAAATGTCCTTTAACGGTACAATGCTCCATTTGGGATGGTACTTCCAGTCTCAGAAACAAGTTTTTAAATTATAAACACAACTTTCACTGTGGAAAGGGAGAAATTTTGAAAAATTGAGGAACAACAGGAATCACCATCGAGTGGAACAGCCAATTCTTCATTCACACATTCACACCAATCGATTTCTGAACAAAAAATCCAAAGGGAGAGAGAAAAAAGGGCTAGAAAGGATGCTATAGGAGAATGAAGGAAAGAAAGTACATCAAGCATTCGCATTTAATGGAGATGAAGGGATGAAAATAGAAATATGTATATCAGTAGCACAATTAGTGGTTTCATTTCACACCGATAAATTCGTCGAAAAAATATACAATTAAAATCATCAAAAATATAATTATCCTAAACAATTATATCCTTCGGAAACGAAAGAAAGAAATATGAGGTATAACGTACCTGTAAAAGTGATTTTGGCTACTCATTCTTAACCAATGATTTCAATCATTTCTGCGAGTTACATGTTTTGAATCCGGGATAGACTTTTAAATATTAAGTTATATTGAGATCTTCCATCCACTCATTTCTGCAGATAATACGGAAGCATTCCAGATCTATTAATATAATTTTAATTTAAAATTATTAAGGTGTGTATAGAAAATGAGAACAGCGTACCTGAAAAAAACACAAAATGTGAGTTTTTTGATTTAAAAACATATTTGAAGCAAAATAAACGATAGTCCTAAATATGGCGATATCTGATGTGGCAATCGATAACGATTATAATGATGATGATGTCGCATCCGAGTTAATTAAAATGATCTGTTACGATATTAGACTTACTGCACAATTTTTCGCAATTTTCCAATGTGCATTATCACTTAACTGGCTGGCAACACCTAGAATTCGACTGAGATATCGGACGTAACATCCTTTTTTAATAAATTTTCTTATCCTGTAGTAACGAAAGTGCAAAGACTGACTAAATGTAATGTACCTTTAATTATGCAGCACATGTTAGAATGAAGTGCTAACTCATTTGTTTTACTCATAGTGCTTCGTAAGAAAAATATTCTGAACGATTTGTAATGGATCGTAGATATAACGTTGAAAAAAAAGTGTCACTCTTAAGGTCATCTTAACCGGATGCCAGGTACTGTCGTTTCAATGCCGGTAAAGAGATTCATTCTATAATGCAGACTTATAAAAAACATAGTAAAGGAATTATAAAGGAATTTGATTGCCGGAAAAGGGGCTCATTTATATTTGCAGACAAGGTAGTCATCAAAATATCAAGGTCAAACTGATCGACTTAGTTCTAAACCAAGGTACTATTAGACCGAGCTGGTTTTAGATCATGGTTGATCTGAATCGAGCCGATTCCCGGGACGATATTCGTTCATAATGGTTGTGGAACTGAAAGTTTTAGGGTCCAATCCCATCCAATGGATTATGAATGATAGATTGAGAACACATGATAGCTGAATACCATGTATAAAGCTGATGTTGTCAGTGTATCCGTAAGACTAGGCTTCTCGTATCATCGTATCATCTTAGATTCTATCGAATGATATTTTTGAGATGTAAATGAGTAATTTCGGTCGACAGAAGTGGTGCGACCAACAGACAGTTAGGCCTTCGAAATGTCAGAGTCATAAATGTCATTTTATCTGATAAGCGATCAAACATTGAAGAATTGCTCCGTGTTTATCAGATTTAAGAGCAAATGAAGACGAAATTTAAGCAGAAGATTCGAGAACACATCCGTATTCGGTATCACAGGTAAATTATTTTCCTCTTCTAAGAGTTCCATCTTAAGTGAAACAAAATTCGTTTGTTCTTTTTTTCCAAGCTGCTAAAAATAGATAAAAGAGAATGGAACAAGCAAGCTGTGTGAATTAAAAGATGAAAGAGAATATGCCAAATCGGAAAGAATTCTCTTGTTGAGGTTCCTGATCTATTTAATCCAGGTAACGGATCAAATTAACATAGTAATCTTAGTTATCTATGGCATTGCGATCATTCGTTACTTCTTATAAGTAGTTATGTTTTTTCTGGAATCAAAATTTTTCCGTTTCTTTTTCTTTGTGCAAAAAATGATAACAAATGATATTAAGGAAGAAAGATGTCTGAAATATTTAATATTTGGAATAAAAATAGCTTATTTATTTAACTACCAAGAATTATGTTTAAAGAATTATTTTAATTTTCTGTGAACATTTACAGAAGATCAAGCAAAAGAATTGGATCACTTCTGTATTAGTTAACCATTCTCTATGCTTAATTAGCGCTATCCTCCCATTCCTCCTATTATCAGATTTAAATTGGAAAATAACACTTTTCCCTTTCTATCTCCATTAATCATTGTTTGTTTTTAGGTATCCATTTGATCATTTAATAAGTAATGAATGTTTTTTTAATCACTGTACATATATACATATTATAAATGAGAATGTTTGCGTGTATGTATATAAGCAAGGGAGGAGTCAAATGACGTTCAGAAAAGAGGAACGAAAAGTATTGCCAGCTGACTTCAAATGAATGGGCAGTTCAAAGTGAGTTCTTTAAACAAAGGATCAACTTTTCTTATATTGAATTTGTCGACGGTGACGTTGTTGGCTTCAGAGGAAAAAGAAAGAATGGTTTCTGGCGGTTATCGGGTTGGCATGCATTTATTAACCTCTGCGCTAAGACTTCTTGAGCCAAGAGTGGATGATGATTTCGTGGATCGTCTTCATTATCTTTACACTTCAACTATGTTCTTCTTATTCTCCATTATTGTATCTGCTAAACAGTATGGTAATAAATTTCCTATCTCTTTATAAACGCACATTTTTTTTTCATTGCACTTCAACAGTTGTAGATGATGTAGGATTTTAACAGCTTTCAAATTGCTTCACCTTTTACGTAAATTATAAAGTCATTATGAAATCAAAATATGTTATCGATATTTTTTGGTCATCAATCAAAATTTCTGATAAACAAAAATAAAAAGAATTGTGGATATTTTCCCGGAATTATAAGAGAGCTATACTGGTTATTTAAGCTTAGAGCACTGCTACTTCAACTTCAATATTGCTTATTTCTACATTGTATGTTTCGTTTTGGAAGTGAATTTTGCAGAATATAAAATTCAAAAATTGCATAACCAAAATTTTTATTCAAAATGATAGTAACAACTTACTGTAAATATTAATAGCTGGAAACAAATTGGCTAAATTGAACTTCAGTAATTTTGGGACTGATTAATGAATAATTCCGGAGTAGAAAATATTTCCTTTGTCATACAAACACATGCACACATGCACAAAACATGCAGATAGATACACATACGCACCAACACAGTTGTACACACAACTACAAAAATCAGTCAACTAATCACATTTCTCGAACCTGAAGACGTAAAGTAAAAATGGACTATTTCTATTTTTCATTATATCTTCACTTGTTTTCATGTTTCATTTTTTTAGGCCATCCAATTGAATGTTTTGTACCAGCGCAATTCACCAAAGCTATGGAACAGTATACGGAAAATTATTGCTGGGTTCAGAATACCTATTGGGTACCGTTTCAGGTAATTCAATTAATTTCATTATTTGTATCTCAAAAAGAAAAAAGGAAGTGGAATTATTTCGTATAAAAGAGAAAAGAGAGAAATAGTGGATATGTGTATTTAAAAAAAATGCTTTCTTCTTTAGAAAATAGAAGTGAAAGTGATTATTTTCTCCTTTATCATCTATTTTTCCTTTTTGTTCAAACATTCTACGAGTGTTGGCTGGTGTCTATTACAATGTAGCAAAGAATGAACTTTAGATGAGCAAAAAATAGGCTAAAAAATAGAAACAGAACTGTTATTATTATTATTATTATTATTGTTGTTGTTGTTGTTTTTTATTTTCATTTTTTTTTTGTGGAAAAATTGATAATTGATAAAATTATAATCATATCATATCATATCATTTCATTCATTCAATTTCATATTGAATCATTTAATTAAAGAATACAATCATTATTTATCATTACAACAAGAAGTGCTAAGATTATTTTACAGTATTTTACAATATATCTTTTTTTTGCAGAAATTTTTTATTAATAGAAAGAACAACAGCAATGTTTTTCGAACATTTATTCGATGTAATTCCAAATTAATTATTGCAAAAAAAACTTGTTAAAATTAGATTTATGAAATTCTTTAAACATTCAAAATTTTAAAATTATTTTCTTTTTCAAATTCATTCCTATCATCTAATCTGATAACGAAAGTGATCAAAAAGCTTTTGTTATTGATTATCACGAATGATGGAAAATAAATTAAGCCCACTGAATAAAATGTTTTCGATAATAACTGGCGATATTTTTCAGCAAGCAGATTGATGTAAACAATGACGAAGAAGTCGCTTCTGTTATTAAATCATGTTTGGGTACAAAAATGTTGTCGAAATGGATGGATTTAGCTGTCAAAATAGCCCTGAA